>JADRCH010000029.1:5712437-5811363 GCA_019843965.1 Rhynchomys soricoides | reverse complement strand
AGAACTGAAGTTCCCGTTTAACTCTTTAAGTTGGTGCTGGTAAAATTCCCATTGCTCGTGGCCGTCTTTACAAGTGCCTCACCTTGAGGGAGTTGTGCAGCCTCTGAGATGCTGCCTCAGAGTCAGTTGGCGGCTGTCCGCATTAAGCAAGTCTTTGTTTGTTGTTCAGATGAGGAGGAGGAAGATGATGTAGCGACTCCTAAACCTCCTGTTGAACCTGAAGAAGAGAAAACTTTAAAAAAAGACGAAGAGAATGACAGCAAAGGTACCTTAACATATTTAAGGTTTTTGTTTTATTTTGTTTTGCTGATTCCTTTTAAAACTTGTTTTATTATTTATGAGTTAAAGTAGAATAAAAGGCTCTAAATCAAAGAGGTGAGTTTCATTTCAAAAGCATATGTGGCATTTCTTGAGCCATATTATACTAGTGAGTTGACAGGGTTTAGTTGGCCTAAGTCCTACCCTAAAAACAAAAACAAAAATGTCTTTTCCAGCTCCCCCTCATGAGCTAACTGAAGAAGAAAAGCAACAAATTTTACACTCAGAAGAATTTTTAAGTTTTTTTGACCATTCTACAAGAATTGTAGAAAGAGCTCTTTCTGAGCAGATTAACATCTTCTTTGACTACAGTGGGAGAGATTTGGAAGACAAAGAAGGGTAATGTTTAATTCCTAAGATCATAGCTTCTGCAGCTTTAAAGTATGTTAATATTAAGAACAACACAAGTTATAATGCTGTCTTTTTGGGGGGGTGGTCTTTTTCTATAGGGAGATTCAAGCAGGTGCTAAGCTATCATTCAATCGACAATTTTTTGATGAGCGTTGGTCAAAGCATCGAGTTGTTAGTTGTTTGGATTGGTCATCCCAGGTAAAGTATAGAAAACTAGTTGTTATAACTCACTTTTTAATTCTAATTATCATACAGTTTTATTTTGGCTATAGGACTTCTTGTAATTAAGTCAGTATGTGTCATGTTAAATAAACAATACTAGGTGGTGGCTCTGACATTGCCATTGTCACATTGACTTGCATAACTTGGAAGGAAGAATTGGAACTGCTTTTAGATTTGAAATTCAAGACTTTATGTTCAAACCCAATTTTGCTAATTTAATTATCCACTGAACACTTGATATAAAAATTAAACATTTTAAATGTTAAACTGTGCTAATTTAAAATTAGATTAACATCTTGGTGAGTATAAGTATGAAGGTAATTTTCAGAACAACCTGATAGACAGTTAAGAACATAAAATAGTTCTTATTCTTCATACTTTTTTTTCTTCTTGATTCTTGTGAGCAGTATCCGGAATTACTTGTGGCTTCCTATAATAACAATGAAGAGGCTCCTCATGAGCCTGATGGTGTGGCCCTCGTGTGGAATATGAAGTACAAAAAAACTACCCCAGAGTATGTGTTCCACTGCCAGGTAAGATCGTCCCTCAGCTGTCTTCCCATGTTTAAGATTCATCCATGAGTCTAGACAAGAGCCTTTTTTCTTTTCCCATCAACATGATTTCATTGGATTGGCGTTTACTAAACCACTCCCTGTTTCCAAACAGCTGTCAGACACAAAGCTGAGCCCCCTCAGTGCGGTGTGATCTGCCCTTTTAGCTTTCCATCTCTTATAATGTTTAATCACACCTAGAGTCCTTTGCAGTTGTGACTTTCTGTTACTGTGATTGACCATATAGACGGAATCTTCTGGAATACATCTTTCCCACAGGAAATGGAACTTACTGCTGAATATATAATTAGACATCAGCCCCGAATCACTTAGACATGGCCTGAGGAGTTGCAACTAAATAGTTTTAAGTAAAAACATGTGGTTGTAGTAGGAAGCAGATGTAGATTTTTTTTAAGTGGGTTTAGCAAAAGTTAGAATTTACAACCCTTTCTGATTGTATAAGTTAAAATCTTAATAGTGTTATAATTCATAATAAACACTTCAAATCAAAACTAATATATTCTTTACTGTCATATTACAGTCAGAGGTCAGTCACAGGCCAGCTTTGCTTTAAAGACTGTAATTGATTGAAGCAAGTTTTATTTTATTTGATAATCATGTAAACATATAAAGATCACATTTGACTTTTGGACAAAATCTATTATAATTTTTTTCTTATAATATTAAAATAAGGTGGATTATTTTTAAAACTTCTAATACCTTAAGCAGTAGAGAGGGAAATATTTCAGATAGATTTGTTTTTCTAATTCACCAGACTTTTCTCACTTAAATCTTAAGTACAAAAATTCTACATTTTTGCAGTCAGCTGTAATGTCTGCTACATTTGCAAAATTTCATCCGAATCTTGTTGTTGGAGGTACATACTCAGGCCAAATTGTGCTTTGGGATAACCGTAGCAATAAAAGAACTCCTGTCCAGAGAACACCGTTGTCAGCTGCTGCACACACAGTAAGTACCTAGTTATTTCCTTAGACTTCTGTTTGCCGTCACCTCCAACTGTATAGTCCCAGGAGAGTGACTTCCGAACATGCGTCCTTGTATGTGGAGGATGCATATATCATGAAGTCGTTTGTCTTCTAAGACAACCTCTTATTAATTAACCAAACAGCATCAAACTTCCTGTTAAAACTAACTCAGTGATGGCATTCTGTCCAGCAATGCGCAAGGTCCTAGGTTCACCTCCTTAGAGTGACAAAACAAAAGGTGTCAGATTACAAAGTAGTTTTGATAGGAAATGGAATACCCATAATTAGACTAATTTTTTTCTGGGTTTTGTTGTTTGTAAATAAATTCTGAAAACTGTTTTATGTCTTTAGCACCCTGTCTACTGTGTAAATGTTGTTGGAACACAAAACGCTCATAATCTGATTAGTATCTCCACTGATGGAAAAATCTGCTCCTGGAGTTTGGACATGCTTTCCCACCCACAGGTACGTTAAACTTCGGAACGTGACGCTTTGAAGCAAATATTAGTTTTTAATTGTATATGTACCCCAGTGTGCACAGATTATAAACCTAAGTGCGTGTTGGTAGTTTAAAAATATCTTATGAGAGCTTTCTCACTTAACTGAGGTAGGTTTGTATTAATAGCGTGTTAAAACAGTAACACAAACTAGCTAAAATTAGAAGCTTTATAATAAAGTTTGAAATTAAATCTCTACAAATTAATATTCTCTTTTTTTTTCTATGTAGGATAGCATGGAGTTGGTTCATAAACAGTCAAAGGCAGTAGCCGTTACATCTATGTCTTTCCCTGTTGGAGATGTCAACAACTTTGTTGTGGGCAGTGAAGAAGGTTCTGTGTATACAGCATGCCGCCATGGCAGGTAAACCTGTAGGAATTAGCCGTTGTTTAAGATTTTCCCTTGCGTCATCATTGAAGCAGCTTGTTCCTTATTTAGGTAGAGTCCTCTCCTAGATTTGGGACATTAAATTCGGGCGCCAAAAACTTGAGTTAATTTTTTTTTAACTGTAGTAGTTTGGATCCATGTGTCTTTAGATTGTGTGGGTTGCCGTATGTTGTAGGGATCTGTGTGTGCTGCATATGCTCACAGAAGTTACTGGTAGGAGGTGTGTTCAGCAGTTAGAAATGCAGCATGAATCTTCTACATATTGGCCTTCAGGTTTATAAATGTGATTGTCACCTGTTTTCTGTTCATTTGAACTTTGAGTTTTAGTCTGAGCCTACTGATAATGGTATAGCAATGTCACTACATATGTTAAGCTGACTAATAGTTCTCCTAGGCTTCAGTCTGTTTTGAAATTGTTTAGCTGTCTTTTAGAAACATTGAGCATCTGGACCTTGTTTCTAATACAGATCGCTTTCATTTCAAAGCTTTTAATTTAAATTAGTCCAGATTGTTTCCTATACAGCATCCTTGTACAGCATCCTACACAGCATCCCTACACAGCATCCTTGTACAGCATCCTCCACAGCATCCTTTGTCCTTGTTCTATCACCATGGATGTGGTCTTTTGAGTTCTCTTGTCAACAGCATGGTGTTTGTGGCTCTAAAGTGCCCCTGCTATATTAGTAGTATTACCACATCTGAATAGAGTGGCGTTTGGCATAAGTTAGGTTGATGAACTATTAATTCAGAATTGTGTTTGAAATTAAGTCAAGGTCTGCTGTATAAACCGTCGATAAGATACATTGGTTGAGTGTGATGGTGCAGGCATTTAATCTCAACACTCTGGAAGCAGAGGAAGGTGGAGCTCTGGTTTTGAAACTAGCCTGGCCTACATAGTATGTTCCAGAGCAGCCCAGGCTACATAGATCCTGTCTTAAAAATGAATAAGTAAAAATGTTAAGAAAATAATATGTGGTGTACTTCCAAGAGAGGTCCCTAACATGTTCACTTTTATGAAATAGCAAAGCTGGAATCAGTGAGATGTTTGAGGGACACCAGGGACCCATCACTGGAATCCACTGTCATGCGGCCGTTGGAGCAGTAGACTTCTCACATCTGTTTGTCACTTCGTCTTTTGACTGGACAGTAAAACTTTGGACAACTAAGGTATCTGAAATGCAGCATTCTGCTCATTTGGTCAGTTTCCTGACACAAGGTGGTGCTCTAATACTGCAGGAAAAGACATGGTCTTAGATCTTAGATGGCTTGGAGTTGTTTCCCAGTAAGTAGAACCCGGTACGGAGTCACACAGTGTAACAAATACGATGACCCCACAAACAATTGAAGAGTAGGCTTCCTCCCACTTCAGGCTTCGCAAGCAAAGAACTGTTCACTCTGAATTGTGTTGGGGAGAAGGCCCTTGTATCCCCTATACTCCCTCATATAATTTCATCCAGCTCCACACAAAAGACATTCATTTGCTATGTGGAAAGCTAAGAGACTTAGATCAGGACTATAGTGGCTCACAGAGGTGATGGGAAATAGAGAAAAGACAGAGACCATTCGCAGTAAGTCCTGTACAATAAGACTGCACAATAAACTTGAATCATTAAGAAATCGTTGTGAAGGCACATGTATGTTTGTTGTCTTCATGTAGTGTAACTAACTTTGTTTATTGAAGCTTAGTAAACTGGTTACTCGAAATACATACTTAGTGATGAAAGTGTTCCCTATTCCTCCAGTAATTGCAGTGAGTGTAGATTGGCTTGGCCAGTGACAGTCTCAAAGACAGAGCTTAGGGAGTGTGACCTGTAGGATAGACTTTGTCATTTTGCTTGACCTTATTTTATATTTAATTTTAACTTGCTTACTTTCAAGTTCTTCTGTATGATCATAGTGTTGCTAGTAAAAACTGCACATTCAGAGTATCCTAGTCTATGTAAGCTGTGTTGTCAGCCTTGTTTTTCTTGACAGTGTACTTTATTTTAATGTTGACTTCTTGAATCCTTCACCATGGGACAGAGTTTAGAGACATGCTGTGGTTCTTGAAGGTCTTTGAGAACTTTAGTCTGCTGAGGAGATGCTTTCCACTATGGTGAGCTCCTGGTTGTGTGCTTACTAAGCTCTGGCCTCAGCAGCCAGAGTACACTCCCTGTTCACCTGTTGTCCTGTCTTGGGCTTCACTCTCAGTCTAACATGAAATGATTTAGAGAACAGCCTTGCAGAGCTTGTCCTCTAAAGTTAAGCATTTTCAGCTTTGACATTAACAGACACAACAAGCACTTAAGTCTATGAAGGCAACATCTAGATAAGTGCCTACACCCCGTCCAGCATGCAGCAGGTGTCATTCTAATTGGGTCAGAGCCTAAGTGCATTTAGTCAGTCTTCTCATTCATCCTTGGATCTTACACTGGAGAAAGGGTAGAGAAAGAAGAGTCTCACAGCCATGAGCAAAGACAAGCATGATCTACAACTCTGTATATATGGGAAAATACATACTCTGATAGTAAACAAAGCAAGATGCAGAATTACAAAGATAAAATCTACATAAGCTTCAAATATCCATATAAGTTGCAAGGTTTCTGGGTGTGCTTTCTTATGTACTAGCCCTATTAGAGTCAAGAGAGACATTATATTTTATAGATGATTATAACATATTATAGACAATTCTTGGCTAGCTCATTCCTATTTTGGTTATTTGATGACTGAGGGGTTGATTTTTAAATGTCAGATTTTCAGTTTGCCAGTGTCCTTTATATTTGAATATACATTAACAGGATTTGAAAATGAAGAGCTCATCTTGCCTACTCTAGAGTGAACTTGCCTGTGACAGTAGACTGATGGACATTTGCTTTTGTGGTTCTATATAGGTGCTTCATTAATAGTTCATAGTTTTGTTTTTCTGTTTGCTTTTATTTATTTATTTTTGTGTGTGATGTTTGTATTCTGCATGTGTGTGAATGCGGGTGTGCTTGTGCCAAAGTGCACAAGTGCAAGTCAAAGGACAACTCCAGGGTTAGTCTCTTCTGCTACCTTGCCAGATAGACAATGGGATTCAGATCATCAGGCCTGCTCTCAGGCACCTATATCCACACAGCCATCTCCCCGTCCCAGAAGAGATTTGGGTAAGAAGGACAGTCGGGCATTTCTCTTTTCTCACTAATTAAGTTTTGTTGTTTCTTTTATTCACTCTCAAATATGATACATCTCTCTCCCCTGCCCTAACACCCTTCTTAGTGGCCAAAGGATGAGCCAGTATAGAGTAGCATATTTTTGCATCATATATGACCAAGAACCCCATAAAATATTAACAAAATTGTGTTGGCTTATGTTGTTTTTATATAGTTTAGTGATAGTATACTTGTCTACTGAGTATGAGGTCCTGGGTTCAATCCCAACTCTGGAAGAAAAAAAAAGACTAAGAATTACTATCTATTAGTTTATCCTTTCTGCAAGCAATTCTGTTCTATGAATGGACAAGCAGCAATGTGTGCTAGATAAATTTATGTACATGGCCACACTTGTGTACTCGGAGTCAACTGATTCAAACTTGAACTCATGCTTCCTAGTTTAGTTGTTGCTATGTGTCTACCCTTTTAAATAATTTGATTGAGACCCTGCTTGTACTGGAATAATGAGTAGTATACATGCCCATAGATAATAAATGCTAATAAATAACAGTGTCTTAAAATTGCTTTAAAAACATCATTCTAGCCGGGCAGTGGTGGCACACGCCTTCAATACCAGCACTTGGGAGGCAGAGGCAGGTACATTTCTGAGTTCAAGGCCAGCCTAGTCTACAGAGTAAGTTCCAGGACAGCCAGAGCTATACAGAGAAACCTTGTCTCGAAAAAGCAAGCAAAAAAAACCCATCATTCTAATTCCATTGAAGCTTTTATTTTTACATCTTTTAACTTTATTTATTTTACGTGTGTGAGTGTTTTGCCTATATGTCTGTCTGTGGACCACATATAGGCCCAGTACCCTCAGAGGCCAGAAGAGGACATCAGATCCCCCGGAACTAGAGTTACAGATGGTTTTGAGTCACTATATGAACACTGGCAATTAAACCTAGGTCTCTACCAAAGCAGCCAATACTCTACACTACACAGCCATCTCTTCAGACCCCCACAGGAAGCTTTTAAACCAGTTGCTCACATTCATACATTTAACAGACTTCACAGGTCTTGCTTCTCCAGCTCTCCTGCCCAAGGAAGTGAACCCCTGTAAACTGGAAGAACAAGTCATTAGATACTGCTGTATCTCTGTGTTCGTTAAGATCTGGCTCTGCCCCAATTTGAGACAAGATCCTTCCTCTTTCTTTTGTGTATGTTTTGTAAGAGTGGAGTGCGGAGCTCACATGCACTCTAAAGCAGTCTGTGAAGCTCTGATCTTAGCCCCATGGTTCTAGTTCAACAGATTGCTCTGGATACTTTTTGACTTAAGCTATTTGCAGTGTCGAAAAAACACAGAATAACGATCATCAACATATTGCTGAACTTTTTGTTATTGTTGTTTTGTTTTGGTTTTTGAGACAAGGTTTCTCTACATAGCCCTGACAGTCCTGGAACTCAGTAGCCAGACCAAGCTGTTCTCAAACTCAGAGAGATCTGCCTGCTTCTCTCTTCCCGGTACTGGGATTAAAGACATGAGCCACCATGTCTAGCTCTTTCATATTAGTGAACTTCAACCAAGATGTTAGCTCTCTAATATTTAGAAGACACAGTTAAAATCTCAAAACACTAAGCTTGAACATCCACAGTAGAAGCACATTAGTGGGTCTGAAAGACAGCAGGGGGAACAAAGGAGCAACAAGAGTTTCTTCAGGGTAACCTGGAAGATAGTGATTTCAGGTCTAATCTGGTAATTAGCTGAATGTTCCAGCACATCTTAATAGACTTGTCCTAGGTTTATTCTTAAAAGAAATATTTTTGGGAGATGTTATCTTTATATATGCATAGTATATTCTAGTTTCAGAACCATTTTTACTATGAAGTGGCAGAGTTAGGATTGTTAATCGGGTCATTCCTTAAAATCATTTTTAGTTTTTTGTAATCCATTTGCAACTTAAACTTTTGGCAGCGCAAAGTTTAAGTGCCAATCTTTAAGCTGGCTGTGTGCCACAGTAGCACTAGCTCATTTCCGAGTGACAATAGCACTAAGCAGGGTTAGAAGACATTACCATTGCTTAGAAAGATTAATGTTCTCTAGGAGATGGTGGCACATCTCTTTTTTTTTGTTTGTTTGTTTTTCGAGATGGGGTTTCTCTGTAGCCCTGGCTGTCCTGGAACTCACTCTGTAGACCAGGCTAGCCTCGAACTCAGAAATCCACCTGCCTCTGCCTCCCAAGTGCTGGGATTAAAGGCATGCGCCACCACTGCCCGGCATGTGGCACATCTCTTTAATCTGGGTTCTGGAGGCAGAGGAGGGAGGATCTCTGTGAGTTTGTCAAGGCCATTCTGGTCTACAGAGCAAGTTCCGGGACAGCCGGGGCTACACAGAGAAACCTTGTCTTGGAAAAAAAAAGAAAAGAGAAACGAAGGAGAAATATTCACATAGTAGACAAGTTAAAATGAACATGGGGTTTGAAACTGAAGGAATGTCTGGGAGAAGGCTGGCTGATGCTGCAGACCCAGTTCCACCTGGTGGCACTTACCATAGCAGTTGCTACAGGCCAGTGTCTAGTCTCCTTTGCATATTTAGGAACTCAATTTTGTCAGCTACTGGAATTGATTAGATGGGGAATGCTGAATGTAACTAACAGGCTCCTAAGACACTGGTACATTGGGGAATGTCAATTTATTAATTTACAGTCAGTAACTTAACTGCCAGAAGGACCCAGATATTCCTGCTGGCCTGACCAGCTCATTGTTTCTCTGTAGACTACCCACATGGGAAGCCAAATTATAATCAGAAGATTGCTTGTTGAGGAAGAAATTAGAACAAAAGGAGTTTTATCATTTGAATATTCAGTGGCATCAAGCTAAGATAGCTTGATTCATTCATCTTCAAGTAAAGATAGCCTTGCCGTGGGGTAGTTGATTCTCACAATCTGTTGTGTAAGACTCCCTCTCTCCTGGACACTGCTGAAGTAGTGCTATCTTCATTTGCCTTGTAAGACTAGTTTTCATTAGTTTTAATAGATATATTCTGCAAAGATTATCTTAATCAGGTAATAATATATGAAGTTATTTTTGACCTTGGAATGATTTGTGTGTGTGTGTGTGTGTGTGTCCATGTACATGTGGGTATCTGTGCATAAGCATTGGGTCAGAAGCATGGGATCCCTAGAACAGGAAGTTTGCTGGATGTGGGTGTTGTCCATGGCAAGGGCAGTACATGCTCTTAACTTCTGAGCCATCTCTTCAGCCCTGTAATGACTTCTTTTCAAGGAAACTTGTTTATTTCTCTTATCATCCAAATTGAGGGCATAGTTATTCCCAGTTCCCTGTTAATCCTGATGTGTTGAATGTGGATGCTCTTGTTACTAGCCTAGAACTTCCCAATTCCCAACTTTGAAAACAATTCTCTGTATCAGGTTGTTATTGCTGCTGTAGCAGCTTATCACAGAGCAGCTTGAAATAACAGGAATTTGTTGTCAGTTTTAGGAGGCTGCTTAGCATGGGAGAGTCTGAGAGTTTGTTCCATGCTTGTCCGCTAGCATCTGGAGAGTGCCAGGAATCCTTAGTGTTCTTTGGCCTGCCGCTCTTATCACTGAGGTCTCTGCCTTTGTCAGGAGCACATGACATTCTGAACCTGTTTGCTTCATTAGATCTCTACATCCACATTTTCTCTACTGTCTGCAAGTCATAGATGTAGCCCACCCTGATACAGTGTAACCCGCGTAACCTGGTTACGTTTACAAGTACTAGGCAGACACGAATTTTAGGGCAACATACTCCACCCAGTACATCCCTTGACCAAACAATGTTTGTTGTTACAGCAGAACCAAATGATTGTTCTGTTTATTCAGATGCTAGCTGGTTTTCACCGAAGCCCTTTGTCTTGACTTCTTTTTGGCAAATAATGTTTTTGCAGGTTGTTTGTGCATAAGAGTAAGAGGCCTATCTATTTTGCATTATATGGCTTGTAGGTTCTCGTTCTTGGTCATATACAGGAGCAGCTTTTTAGACTTTGAAGTACTTCCTGATACCCAGACCATTGAAATCAGACTCATGAGAGAGACCCTTACAACCCTGTACTTAAAGGTGTTTTTAGGTGGCCCCAACATACAGTCAAGCTTCACAACCACCAATTTGAAGCCTTTGTCTTATATACAAGGAAACAGATTTAAAAAGAATGAGTGACTTGTCTCAAAGCCTAAAGCTGGTTGCTGGTCAGACTGAAACAGCAGGCTGGGTCCCTTTCCTCTCAGCTCTCCCTGCTGCCTCAGTGCTATTTAGGCAGAAGAGCTCTTCAAAGTATAGGAAGATAGCACTTTAAAAAGAGAGTTAAAATGTTCCACTTGGGATTTTAATTTGTAGTATTATATATTAAATTACTGTACTCTGAAACATTATTTGATATTAAATATGTGCATTTTCTCAGTGGGGTAAAACTCTGGCTAATCCTTAGATAGCTTTTTTTTTTTTTTAATTAAACTAAGGAAAAGAGTTTTAAAATAGTCACATTTTAAATTGAAAGACATTTTGCTTTCTTTTACATAATTTTAAAAATTGTGATCTTTTCAGTGGGGGGGGGAGGGGGAAGGGGATGCATGCCTTTAATCCCAGCACTCGGGAGGCAGAAGCAGGCAGATTCTGAGTTCAGGGCCAGCCTGATCTATAAAGAGAGTTCCAGGACAACCAGGGTTACACAGAGAAACTCTGTCTTGAAAAATCAGAAAACATTTTTTAAAATAAAAAATTGTAATCTTTTACCCAAGCTATATAGTAGTCTACTGAATAGATTAAATATTTGATCTAACCAGTTCCTGAGATGGTTAGCAATCTTCTTTTTATTTTAAATGTTTTAATCTAATTTTCATGTTGCTTTTTAAATAATTTGTGGTTTGTAAAAAGGAGTATATACTCATTATGGCTTGCTGAACACTGTGATTGTGAGTCTCATGAACCTGAGTATAGTTCCAGATTGTTCTCTCCAGCCATGTAAATAAAACAGTTCATGTGTCCATTCTGCTGATGATATGTGGGTTTCTTCAATTCCACTAGGAGAAGGCATTGTCTTTTTCTTCCTTTTGTTTTTTTGTGTCTTGCTGTATAGCCCAGGCTGGCCTCAAACTTAGGATCTTTCCAAGTACTGGGATTACAGGGGGTATACCACGATGCCAGGTCATAGTTGTCTTTTGATGGCATAAACAGTTCTGTGAGCATACACTTAGCGTAGAATGGCTTGGTCAGAGGACATGTATATGTGTCAGCTTGAAGAGGTAGTACCTGGCAATTCCAAGTGAGTCTGCCAGTTCCTGATGCACCAGTAGAGTATGCATGGGCTTACCCTACTGGTAGGGGATTGTTCTGCACCCTTGTCCCTACTTAGAGTTGTCTGGTGTTTTTCCTTTTAACCTTCCAGTGGGTGAAGTGCCAGTGCCAGATGTTTCCATGTGCATCATTGTGATTAAGCACCCTGCCATGACATCATTGCCCATTTTGTGAAATGTTCATGACTTTGCCCTTTTTTTGCAGTACTTGGCTTAAACTCAGAGTCTAGTGCATGCTGGGCAATCTCCCATTGAGCTGTGTCCAGCATGTAGATCATCACATTTTTGTTTCCTCCAGTGTAGAGACTGACTCTAGTGCCTCCAGAATGCTAGGCAAGTGCTCTACCACTGAGCTACTGCCCAGTCCCCAGCACACACGTTTTAATTGAATATATGAATATGATTGCTAGCAACTTTGTTTTAGGTTTTTGGTGATAGGCCTTAAAACTACCTGGAAATGGGATGTCTGAAGTACTGTCACAGTAGTCAAAGCCTTTAGAATCATTAGTGTGCCAGAAATACCAGTGAATTACCTCTGGGGTGGCTTTACAAAGCTCACCAGGTGATCGTATACACATTTCAAGCTAGGCAATCTGTATTGTTATTCTTATAACAGTGACTTTAAAAGAAAAAAAATATCCTTTTCTGTGTTTGGCTTAGGTTTTTTTTTTTTTTTTTTTTTTTTTAATTTGTTAATTTGCAGGGGTTGGTGGGGTTTGTTGTTTTTGTTTTGTTTTTAGTTAAGCATTATGGGTTACTACAATAATCATGATATTGACATTATCATATCTTTTTTTTTTTTTAAATTGGGCTGGTAAGATGGCTTAACAGGTAAAGGTGTTTTCCACCAAGATGGACAACCTAAGTTCAAGCCCCGAGACCCGAGGTAGATAGAGAACTGCCTCCCACAGGTTGTCTTCCAACTTCCACACCTGCTCCCACACTCAAGTCTGTCAGTTTTAAGAGTGTGTGAGACTCAGACAAGAGCAGGAGACCTTGCTTATATTATCTGCACCTGTAGTGTTCAATATACATGGAAAGATGCTGAACTCTTCTGGACTCTGCTGTTCTTAGAGACTGCTCCATATCACAGTACCAAGCAAGCATCTGTGCTGTGGCTGTCAGTCACTTCTTCCCACACAGATGCTGATACTGTTTGGGTCTTACACTTGCAGAGCCTGGCTCCTCCAGCTTACAGCTGAAGTCTGCCTCATTTTTGCTGGAGACACTGTGAGGCTTTGCTTTTGCTCTCCTTGTTGTTTTACCTGCTTCCATAAGGAGATTTCCAGGAGATTCAAGAAGGCCAGTGCCTCTGTTGTTGTCTGCCAGGAACTGCTCACTGACAAGTGTTCTAAGGCTTATTTTATTCCTTTTTCAAAGATAAGTATGACTGCTACTAGCTAGAAAGAAAATATCACCTAGTACTTAGTTCATTAGGGAGACAGTCTAGGCTGAGTTGGTATGAAACTGTGCCTGTAGGATCTCTGGCGTGTGTCAGAGATGAGTGGGGACAGATTTCTATGTCTCATATGCTGACTGTGCTAAAAATTGTCTTTTCCTTTTCAGAATAACAAGCCTTTGTACTCATTTGAAGATAATTCAGACTATGTCTATGATGTTATGTGGTCACCCACCCACCCAGCCCTGTTTGCCTGTGTGGACGGCATGGGGAGACTGGATCTATGGAATCTCAACAATGACACAGAGGTGAGCTGGGAAATAACAGAAAATCGGAGATTTATTGAATAATTTGTGAAATTTCTTTTATCCCAAGGAATGTAAAAGTGCTCTGTGATTGTAGCTTCATCACAAAGAAACCAAATAAGCTTTGTCCCCTATGTAACAAACAGCATGCTGTGCTGAGCTGAAGGGAGAGATGGCACTGCCGTGAACACTGGGCTTTCTTACTGCTGGAAAGCAGCATCATGCCCCCTGTCCAGGCGGCGTCTCCATGGGGCTTAGACTATGTTTTCCTTCTTAGGCTAGAAAACAGAGTTGCATATTGTCAAGAGTGTTTTAACCTTTATTCTGAATTCCCTGTCAGCCTTGATAGGATTGTGTATCATCCATAAACACTAGTCCTAACCTGACATGTTTGAAAGAAAGCTAAGGTCTTTCGATGGCCTTTCTCCATGAAGGAGTAACTATAAAGTGAATGTGGGGCTGGGTTGATGGCGCACGCAGGCAAACCCGAGACTTGGGAGGCAGAGGCAAGAGTGTCAATGAGGTAGAGGCTACATACATGCCTAGACCCTGGGTATAATTCCCAGCATCATAAATACTAATACTAATAATGTAGAAACTATCACATTTCTTAATTGCTATAACAAAATTTGGTAATGCAATTTAACTATGTCTATGGGTTATCTTTAGCTAGTTTAAAAAACCCTAAAATGTTCTTAGGTCCCTGTATGGCCTCTGGTTAGCAGACCTGATGCTAACAGTTGTCAGTACTGGTTGTGGAAGAGTCACTGGCGCTCTCCATCTCTCCTGATTCCTGGTGGCATCTTTTCAGATCCCTAGAAGTCAGATACTTAGTTATACAAAGATGAGGATGTTGGAAATGCAAGAATTTTAATACTGTTATTATCTACTATTCATTAATTCGTTCATTTACTCGTGTGTGTGTGTGTGTGTGTGTGTGTGTGTGTGTGTGTTTGGTATAGCCCTAGAATGCAATGTATGGGCTAAACTGGCTTTGAGTTCAAGAGGTCCTCCTGCTTCTGCCTGACACCCCTAACCCCATGCCCATGTGGGGATTAAAGGCATGCACCACCACGCTCTGTCCAAGTTTACTTTCTTAGTTTGGGTTTTTCTACCTAAAATTTATGGCCATTAATTAAATGAAGATCTTTCTCTTAATGGTTTGATTATAATATCTCTGGGCTAATAGCTTAGGCTTGACTGATGTAAGCATTTGGACTACTTTGGTCATATTTCAAAACCTTAAGTTTAATTAGTCTGCCTCAGTGAATGTTAGTTACCCCGAGTGTAGCAGATGTGCAGTCAGATTCCAGATCTGCCACCTCTGTATAGCTTAGGAAAGCTATTTGTACCAGCAGTGTGAACTGTTTCTAGGAGCTGCTGTCTGTCAGATTAACTGGTTTTAGCTGGGAAAGGTACAAGCTGCAAAAGTAATTCCTCTCCTTTAAGACTGAACTGTGATCTGTTTATGAGGGAGTTGGAAATATTTTCTTCTTAAAATGAGTTTTAGTCACATGTTTTTAAACAGCTTGACTGCTTAAAGAAGCTAAACATAAAAACTCTTTCTTTACTAAGGAGATGTGTGCAGCCATGTAAGAATTTCTTAGATAGGGGCTAGAGAGATGGCTCAGAGGTTAAGAGCTCTGACTGCTCTTCCAGAGGTCCTGAGTTCAATTCCCAGCAACCACATGGTGGCTCACAACCATCTGTAACAGGGATCTGATGCCCTCTTCCGGTGTGTCTGAAGACAGCGGCTACAGTATACTCAAATACATTAAATAAATAAATAAATCTTAAAAAAAAAAAAAAAAAAAAGAATTTCTTAGATAAGTACTTTATATTTTCCTAACACGTCTTAAAGGGTTGATGGTAATGTCATCATAATAAATCTCTGAACAGAGAGGAAGGTGGGGAAATTCTCTAGTCTCATCTCTTCTTAGAAACACAGATTGGAGAATTATCGTTTTATATGTTCAGAAACTGATAAAACTTTTAACTCTGTTTCATTTTAAATGACTTAGGTACCGACTGCCAGCATTTCTGTGGAAGGCAATCCTGCTCTTAATCGTGTGAGATGGACCCACTCGGGAAGAGAAATCGCCGTGGGTGATTCTGAAGGACAGATTGTCATATATGATGTGGGAGAGGTATGGGGCTTGCTGCCTATAATTCCAACACATTTGCGTAGTGGCACTGTTGTGAAGGTGTTGTGGTAGTAGCCGAGTCTAGCAGTGTGGCTCATGAATTGTATAAACCACATGGCTGTGTGCCATCCACCGCAGAAGCAGTTTGTGAAGCCATTTCTCTAAGTTGGCATCCTGTGCTCTCATGCAGCAGATGTGAGGGTAACAGTGTATGACAGTACCATGCATCTAGATTCCTGCATTGCTAGAAATTGTTCAGACAGGAAAGGAACTGTGGGATTACAAAGTGGACTTGGAGTTTTATAGAATTGACACTGAGATAAAACTTTATTGTTGTGTATTCATAGATTTGTTTGAACCAGATAGTAGAAATCAAAGATACCATCCTTTGCTAGTTTTTTTTTTTTCCCAAAAAATAGTTACTGTGTATATGTATGCCTGAGTATATCTACGTTTATTGTGTGTATGCATGCTGGAGCTTGTGGAGATGAGCAAAGGGCATTGAATCCCTGGAACTGGAGTTACACGCTGTTGTGAGTCACCATGTGGGTGCTGGGAACCGAAACCAGGTTCTCTGCAAGAGCTGCCAATGCTCTCAGCCACTGAACCATTTCTCCAAACCCTCCATAGTTCTTTAATAACTGTGAGAAAATGAATCTTGAGACCTCAGCCTGGGTGCAAAGGCTTGAGATGGAGTGCAGCAGGCTGAGTCTGGCTCTCTTGTCATTCCGCTGACTGGACACAGCACCCAGGGACACAGGGAGCAGAGCTCAGCTCTTCCTGTTTGGTCCTGACTAGAGCCTTCTGGAGTTTTTCTACTTCATTATTCCCCATCTTGTCCTGATACTTCGTGGCTATAGCAATCAGATCTTGGGGAAGAGAGATTAGGTCATTTAGAGCAACCGGTTGGACAGTGCGTGCAGATGTCCTGTATCTGCATTGGCTGATGGGTGGTCGTTAGCAACACGCCCTTATTGAAAAGCCCTGCTTAGTCAAGCTCAACTCTGATGGGTTTTTAAGTTAATTTTAATTAACTTAATGTAAATTGTCACACTTGGCTAGTACCTACCTATTAGATCTTGTATACTGAGAAGCAGATTTGTCCACTGGCCACATTGGATGATCTGTGTCCCTGTCACGACAGTGTTAGCCTCTGAATAACATAGGAACAACTATGGGGACATTTGGGTTGACTCTTTGAGGCAAAAGCACCGTGAACTTCTTTTTCTTACTTGCTCTTGATTCAGCACTATGCTCTAAGGAGTTAGAGAATCACGAAAGAGTACTTTATATTCCAAACAAACCCTGTGTTCTAAGGCCTGATGTGAGAGGGTCACACATTGCAGGCAGCCTGGGCTACACAGAGGGATCCTGTCTCAGAAAAGAAAAAATAACTATTTCATACTAGTAGTGGTGCAAAAAATACAGTTAAAAGTTTTGAATGCTGCCAGGCAGTGGTGGCGCACGCCTTTAATCCCAGTACTCAGGAGGTAGAGACAGGTGGATTTCTGAGTTTGAGGCCAGCCTGGTCTACAGAATGAGTTCCAGGACAGCCAGGGCTACGCAGAGAAACCCTATCTAAAAAAAAAAAAAAAAAAAAAAGTTTGAATGTATCCCTCTCCCTCAGCAAGACCCATAGAGGTGCCAGGAAGTCTGTCTACAAAGCATCCTTGTTGTATCCTTGCAGTGATGGTAACAACAGATTCATTTCTGAGGCTGCCATGACATGTTTTACAAACACCTTTTGTGCTGAAATGTTGTAAGTCATTGTTCTAGTCTCTGTAATTATGGAAAGGCCCTTTAGGTTAGTTATTACTTCTTAATGGAAAGATTATCTGAAAACAAAGTAATAGTAGATAAGATGAATTTTTATTTCATAGCTCAGCAAACATTGTCTTTCTTTTAACAGCAGATCGCTGTCCCCCGGAACGATGAATGGGCAAGATTTGGCCGAACACTCGCAGAAATTAATGCAAACCGAGCTGATGCAGAGGAGGAGGCGGCTACTCGCATCCCTGCCTAGTCCTGAAAAGTGGGCCTTAGCGAGTTTGGCAAAGATGATTAGTAGATCTTAAACTATTTGCATGCTTCTGATTAAATGAGTGTTAAAAGGAAATTCCGTGGATAAACTGGGTTAATACAGGAAGCAGAGCTTACAGTGCCCTTTTTATGTGATACTCACTTTGTTTTGAACTTTACAGAATGCAGCCTTTTCTGAATTCTAACACATGGATGTATATTGTTAGTTATTCTTTTGGATTCTTTTGAACTTGTAATACTATATATAATTATTTCTAAAGCATAGACTAAGTAAGTTCTGCATATTTCTGAGTAACCACAATTCCTTACTATGCACTACAGTACTTGAGTCCTTGTCAGTTGTATTCTCCCTGCCCTGAGTGTGTAGGAACATTGTTCTTACTCCCAGCATGCAGTCGCCTACCTGTTTTAAGTTTCCTGTTGATGCCATTTTCCTTCTCTATAGTTCTATGGTAGTTATCTATAAATAAAAACAAATGTGTGCTAACTTTTCAAATTTTCATTTTTACTTTTTGATATTTGAAATTTTCTCTTATAAATTTTTTGTCACTTTTTAAAGTTCCTAATGTAAGCAGCCACCTTAAATCCTATGCGGCCTTAAGTATACACCATATAGGGGTAATGTTGCTCTCCCTGGGCATCGCAAACTCATGTTGGATAATTTGTCAGTGGAAATGTTCTCTTAGGTTAGCTTCTGCCTGACTCTGTTACTCGTTCTGATGTAGCTTGTTCTGAAGAATAAATACTCACTTCCTAGTTTGCATGGACGGAGAGCACTGTGCATATAAGCTCTCGGAGAGTAGGCTGCTTGGAGAGAGAGAAGCTTACCTGCAGTGCAACGGGGGTGCAGCAGCCATGCAGGATCCGTGCTCAGGTGTCCACACTCTGCCCTGGAATCCTCTCTACTCTTGGGATTTGCTAGCACAGTTTTACAAATCTTCAAGGCAGATAGCAAATGTGTGCATTAGTGTAGAAGTCAGCTGTGTCAGGACAGGAGGGAAGGCTGGGATGAGATCTTACAGGTTTACATTCTCTGAGTTCTCCTTTCTTGGTCTTCACCTTTAAATCCTTGTGAGTTTCACTCTTCACTCAGTAGAACCTGAACTAAAACATTAAAAATCAGAATTTCGACATTGTTTGATTCTCTAAGAAGGATCTATTGGGAGAGAATTCTACAAAACGGAATGTCTACATAGCAGAACGTCTTCCCTCCTAGTACTCTGTGGTGTAAGACATCATTGACCAGGAGGACGAGGCCCAGACTGTAGTTCTAGCCTTGACATCTATGAGAAATGTGATGTTAACCAAGCCCGAGCCTTACTTACTCTTATTATTAATTGTCGATTCGTTCTTTCTAATTTGTCTCCCAGCTCTAAAATTATCAACCTTAATTGTCTCCGTTAGTGTCCACTTTTGAGTCTTTCGTTTTCACGGTTGCCCCATAGTTGCCTGTAACGTACCAAAGAACCATCTCAGATGATCCTCGGTGGTAATTCTAAGTCCAGAGTTCAGTGTCAGCTGAGTCCCACTGTCTTCTGTGGAGGAATTCATATACTCTAAGTTTGTAAAAATTGCTAGAAAAAAGGGACAATATAAATGTTAAAATATAATGTTGAATAAGGCTGGAAATGGATCAAAATGGTCACTGGTCTCAAGTTGTTCTCTTATAAAAGGAAGTATTATTCTCCTAAAGCAAAAACTCTTTGACACTACGTATTTATAAAATACAATTTGGGGCTAGTATTCCTGTTTATAAAGTAAGTATTGCCAAGGAGTTTCTGCTTTAGGAATAATTTCTCCCTTACCCTCAGAAAAACCTAACATAGACCCTTGCTCCTTCAGCCTCGCTGTGCATTTAGGAACACACGCATTGAATTTCTATAAGAAAGTGTCCTTGAAGTCTTGTAAGGAACAAGACTTACTTGACAGCAGCCTCAGCGCTGACACACAGGACTCTAGAAGGAAGTTGGGGTCAGGGATCATGCACTTTTTACCTTTAGGCGTGAAAGACCTTCATAATTTTGAAAAATACTTTGTGACATAAATTGTAGTTTATGTGTGATCAGTTTTTCCTGGGCAGGAGACAAGGCTCAGCTTTCAGCTCACTTCCTAGATTTGGGTCTTCCTCTGCCTTTCAATAGGAAGTTAAAGATTATCACCTTTATTTGTGTTGAGAAAGCATATTCAGTTTTTCAGACTGTAGTTAACTGGGAATAAATCTCTGAGATCATTTTATTGTCATCTAAGCGAAATACTCGGTAGTAGAAGCTTTTTTCCCTCATCACAGATACAGTTCTCTGTAAAGTTGGGCAAGACTGTAGAAAAATGTGTCTGTGACAGCACTGAGAACTGTGCCATGAAAGGACGAGCTTTCAGTGGAGGAAGAGGAGGAGGAGGAGGAGGAGGAAGAGGAAGGAAGGCGGAGTGGTGGCAGGGGCGACCTGTCCTGGTCTCTGAAAGCTTTCACCCAGGTAGACTTCACCACTTAGCCATGCAGAAACTCGGAAGTGCGGGAGGCTCATCCTCCTCTTTCTCTCAGACAATTGGAAATGCCTTTTCACAATCCCAGTGCCTCAGTGTCTGCATCAGAGTGGTTTTCTAACTGGAAGAGCTACATACTTAGATAGATGTTAACTGGAGGTCAGTTACGGCTCCTGCTGTGCACTGCTCATGGGTGGACCGTGAGCATCCAAGGTGTGGTCATACATGTCTGGTCCGTGAGCATGCAAGGTGTAGTCATACAGATTTTGAGCAGAGGTCTAGGATTTAAAGTCAACAGCAATCGTGCTTTTGATGACTTAGTTTTAGCATCTGGTTGAGATGGGGTTGGTTTTCTGTGTTAATCCAAGACACATAACAGTAAGAGAAGAGTTCATGCTGATTATTATTAGGTAGCAGGGACTTTATGGCTTTGGGGAAAATACTCCCAAGTAGAACGCTATATTTGACTCATAAAAATATAAATTGAATAAAAATTAAAAAAAAAAAATTAAAAATTCTGGCAAGATTACACAACAGTTAAAGGCTCTTGCCACCAAGCCTGCCTGCTCTCTGGGGCCATGGGGTAGAAGGAGAGAATCATTTCCTACAAGTTGTCCTCTCACATGCCTGTGTGCTGTGTGCACTATGGAATGACTTACTTAGACATAGGACTTATAGAGCCAAGGGAATTGGAGCTTGGTCCTAAGGACACTGTGAGAAAAACATTGGGGCTGGAAAGATGAGTCAGCGGCTAAGACCTCGATGCTCTTGCAGGGGACCTGAGTTCAGTTACCAGCATCCACATCCCACAGCTCATAGCTGCCTGGAACTCAAGTTCCCAGGCATCAGACACACCCTGATCTGGACTCCATGGGCTCCTGTACTCATGTACAGACATACAAATATACATATAATTTAAAGTTACATTTTTTTTTTTTTTAACAGAAGGAACATGAAGGAGCTGAGGAGATGGTTTGGCAGTTAATGGACTTGCCTAGAGAATAGCAGCACAAGAGTTCAGATCCTCAGAGACAGCATAAATGCCAGGTGGCCGGAAAGGGTGTCTCATCTGCATTTCCAGAAGTCTAGATAGGATTCCTGGAGCATGGGAACATGCATGCACACCACACACACATGAAAAAGACAAAATCACATTCATATTTCAACTGAAGAGTTAAATAACATTCTTTTAAGTAATATTCTTAACTTCACTACCCCAAAGTGGTAATAACTTTCTTACTGTCTCATAGACTTTAAAATCCTTTTCTCGTTCTTCAGGGAACAGGTGTTGGAATAGTTTTAGGAAAAAGATTCCCCAGGCCCAAGCCACAACGCCAGTTGCAAGGCTTCACCTAGTCAGCAAATCACGATGTTCTTCACAATGAGCCGGTGCTCTCAGACCTAATGTGTGAACTTCAGATGTTTAAATTCCCATTCTCCTTGCCATGTTCCCAGTTCTTCAACCTGAAAGTCTGAGTGGACATCAGGCATTCAAGTTTTCTGTATGTCGCTCTAGCCACAGAGAGTTTCACCACCGCCAATCAGCAGTCTTTTACAAACTTTTGTAAAATTATAGTATTTTGTGTTGTTAGTTTCCTAGCAGGAGTCTCAGTTTGGGCTTGTTAATATTCCATTAGCGGTTCCCAGCTACAGCATGGAACAGCTTGCCCTCGGGTAAGCTTGCTGGAGGGCCCATCTCACTTCGTGAGGTCACTTATTCAGGGCTCTGGGAATGTATTATCCTGCCTCTCTCATAATGTGCTTGCCGTCGCCAGAACGCTGTGGGGCAGGGATTGTGTGGGGTGAAGAATACACCTGCACTGCACCGCGTGCAGAGACCTGACCCTGTGACTGGAAATCAGGAGTGCTGCTGGCAAGACTCTGATAGCAAGTCATTTTATCTTTTGTGGGTTTTTGTACTGAATCTTTGAGTACTTTTTTTTTTTTTTTCTGAGCAAAGTAAAAGAAATGCTTTGTAAAAAAAAGTTTTTCTACTTAAAGATGGCCTGATATAAGAGAGAGGAAACTGAGCCCCAAAGACTCTGGTTCCAAGACAGCCATGGTGGTATGTGCCTGTGATCCCAGCACTTGGGAGGCTAAAGCAGAAGGATAATTCAGTTGAGGCCAGCCTAGGCTACAGAGGGAGAGCCCATCTTCAATTCAGAAGCCTGTGTTCCATCCCTGCTTGTCTCCAGTAGATAAAATAACCTGGGACAGTCGTCTCTTTCCTTCCTTCCTTCCCTTTTCTCTTCCTTCCTCTCTTTCTCTCTCTCTCTCTTTCTGTTTTTTTTTTTTTTTTTTTCCAAGACAGTTTCTCTGTGTAGCCCTGGCTGTCCTGGAAGTCTGTAGACCAGGCTGGCCTCAAATTCGCAGAGATTCACCTGCCTCTGCCTCCCGAGTGCTGGGATCAAAGATGTGCACCACCACTGCCTGGCTGGTGTTTCTTAAATAAGGAAAGGAATTGTTTTCTGTGGCAATTTTGTGAGAGAATGCATATGTGAAGACTCTGCAAAGTAAAAGTAATTTTATTTTTAGTTCCTTTGTTAAAGAATGCAAGAATGGAGAGAAGTCATATTTTTAAAACTATTTGGGGGGAGGGGGACAGGATCTCACTACGTAGCACTGACTTAAGTTAAACTCACTATATAGACCAAGCTGGCCTCGAACTCACAGAGATCTCCTCCTGCCTGTCTCCCAAGACCATATTTTAAAACTTTTACATGAAGTAACAGGAGTTCATTTTTAAAGGGTCAAATGCCTTGGTGTCTGCCCAAAAGGAGTTCTCCTCGGTGTTCTCATCACAGCGAGCCCCAGTCAGCTGATACTGAGGAGCAGTGAGCCAAGGGAGAACGCGCACACCCTTGAGAAGTGCAGTGTCAACCATCTATGTTGTAGATCATTGTACCCTTCCTGGTTCCAGGATTAGTCCCCTCGGAGATAAATGATCACTATAAAGTGCTGTGCTCTGCACAGCTCTAGCGGTTGACTCAGTTGGAGTGTCGACGGAATAAAGAAATGACAGGCACAGAAAAGCTGGGGTTGGGTGGTCTTTCCACTGGGGAAGCCACAGCACCCCAGAAGCTCAGCTTGTTGTTTTTATTTATTTATTATATATAGCTGAACAAGGAGACAGGGTTAACTGGTCTTGTTAGAAACAGTCTTTGTAGGGGAGCAGTCTTCAAGCCATGACCAGGTTAGAGGAAGCTATGGTGGTTTTCTGAACTCATTGTCTACATTCATTACATGGAACAGAGGAATGCTTTACCACTCCCATGGGGCTAAGGCACTGGGATCCTTGATGTAACTATCCTCATATCAAACAAACACATTCACGCAGGACTTTACTCAGACCCTACAAGAAAGGCTCTGTTCCTTGAGGAACTGTGTGTGGCTGTTAACCATAGAAGAAGCCCTGAAATTAGTCTTGCGAAGTAGCTCTTCTTCACCTCTTACCCAGACTGGCAGGCCCCTGCTTTGTCATAACATCATCCCCAAGCACAGAGCAAAGCCTTATATAATGAACACCAGGTGTTCTCATTTGTTTCTCTGTTGCTGTGGTAAACACACAGACCAAAGCAACTTGGCGAGGAAAGGGTTTATTTGGCTTCCAGCTTCTTGTACATAATCAAGGGAAGCCAAGGGAGGAACTGAAGCAGACACTGTTCACTGGTCCCCTTGCTCTGACTTGCTTAGCGATCTTTCCTATACTACACAGGGCTAGCCCCCCAAGGATAGCACTGCCGACAGTGGATTGGACCCTCCCCCGTACATTAACTAGCATTAAAGAGAAGATCTTCACAAACATGCTTCCAGGCCAATCCAAGGGAGGAACTTCTTCAGCTGAGGCCCCCTCCCAAGTGTGTCAGGTTGATTGGTGAAGCTATGATATAATTGGACAAAAATCTTGCTACAATGACCAGGCCTTTATTAATGGGTTTCATGTCCATCGGTGTCTGAATATAAATCATGAATTTGTCAGTACATGGAAGGTCGTTAGACAGATCTGGAGGAGTCTGCATGTTCCAAAGGTAAAAGTTTTCTTCATTTTATTGTGGGATGGGAAGCTAGGATTCTGTTGCCTATGCCAAGCCTCAGTCTCTCGATACTTGCTGCCTGAGCATCCTGAGCAGTGGGAATCACAGGTGCATTGCCACGATTTACTCAAGCCTATCTGCATGAGCCTGTTTAAAAGGTCATAAAGCAGTGATTCTCAACATTCCTAATGCTGCAACCCATTAATAAAAAAGTTCGTCATGCTGTGGTGACCCCCAACCATAAAATTGTTTTTGTTGCTACTTCCTAGCTGTAATTTTGCTACTGTTATGAATCATAATGTAAATATCGCTGTTTTCCAATGGTCTTAGGTGACTCCTGTGAAAGGGTCATTCAACCCCCAAAGGGAACCACTGCTGTAGTGTCTCTGTTTGGGGTGATAAAGACAAGGGTGGTAACACATGCCTGTAAACTCAGTGTTTAAAAGTTGAAACTGATGCAGGAGGATTGCTGCTGTACAAAAATTTGGACAATCTCTTGAATCAAAAGGTGCAAATATCATATCAGGAGAAGAAATGCCATAGACATTGATCAATAAGTATATTTCCAAAATCTAGGTAAACTGTTATTTTGAATCTTAATCCAAGAACCGAAGTCCTCAAAATCTGAAGAATTGATGGAACAAAGGAAAAAAAAAAATAGAGACTTTCAGGAACTGTCAAGCACTGGATAAAAAGACAGAAAAAGAAAAGAGACATATACTTAGGCCAATCATATTTAAAACACAAAAATCAGGATACAATTAACAATTGATTTATTATTTAAAACAGTATCATAATCAGGGCTACATTCCAAATATTTTTAGAAAAAGTCAGTCTACCGAGAGTTTTATATCCAGCAAAAACATCTTCCAAAAACCAAGAGAAAATGACATGACAGCAGGAGTAATCACTGGGCATATATATATTGCTAGCCAACCTGCTTTTCAATTGCTAAAAGAAATCCTATCTGAAAAGAAATGGGAGTAGAGGGGCCCATAGTCACCAGAGAGAACGGCAGGGAAACAAGGGAAACACTAAAGACTCAGTGCAAGTTTTCTTGAGTGGATTTAAAATATAACCGTAAGGCACAGTGATGTGAGGAGTGGAGTCGTGACTGCAGAGAAGCACAAAGCTGAGGGACAGCTGTGGGGGAGGAATGCTTTTTATTTTACTGAGATATATCTCACTGGAAATACATGAGTGTTATAAATTGACGTATTTATTATGAGCTCTAACCACTAAGGAAATAACTTGAAAAACCAAAGTTTAAATGATACACCACAAAATATGTATTTTACAAAAAGTTCATAAAGGAAGAGAGAGGGTGGTGGGTCTTCAGCTCAGGGGGAAGGACGTTCCCTTAGTTTGTGCCAGTCCCTGGGGTCAGTGCCCAGCAGTAAAAGGAGAAGAGGAGAGGAAAGAAGGAGAAAAATAAAGGACAGGGAGGTGGAGAAGGGAGAGCGGAGAGGGAAGGAAAGGAAAGAAAGAATGGCGGGTGTGGGAAACAAACCACCACGCTGACTACAGACCAAGAGTGATACACTGAAACGAGCTGTGTCTTGAACATGATAGCACAGTTCTGGGCAAGGTGGCGTCCATTTAACAATTCCCAGAACTTCAGATTCTGAGTCAGGAAGAGTGAGAGCTCGGGCCCAGCCCAGGCCAGCAAGTGAGACCCTGTCTCAAACACCAACGGCTAGGACTATGACTGAATGGAGGAGGGCTTGCCTACCATGCACAGATCTTTAATGGAATCCCTAACGCTGCATGCACATGCATGCATACACTCACACAAATGCACATGCCCACACATGCAGATTGGCTATCGCATTCAAATGCATGAGTTTCTTAAAAGCACATATAACAAGAGATGTACAAGACTCCTCCAGTGAGTATGAATTTTTATTAAGACATGAAAATATTTAAGTAGAAATATAATATGTTCCTGGATCAGAAGCTCCCATAATAATGATACAACTTCCAGAGCAGCTTACAGATTCATTCCTGTTCAGCCAAACTGCTAGTGTTTTTAATAAGCTGATAAAATATACATAGAAGAGCAAAGAACCAAGAAGAATCAGCTGTCTAACAACAAGGGAAAGGAGTACTACACTGTGTATCAGGAGCGTGTGTTATACCAGATAACAGAGATTAACAGAGTAAGAGAGAGCCTGCATCGGCACTGGGAGCCCAGAGACAGCCAAGCCCAGGCTGATTCTTAGTAAACAGCGGTGACAACGCTCCAGAGCAGCTGGGAAACGACAGGCTTTGAATAAACAGTGCTGGCAAGGCTGGCTGCCATTCAGAGAAACAAAGGTCTGCCCCACATTGCCAGAGACACAAGGAGAGTTCCAAACTGCATGAAACCTGACTGTGAAAGGCAACACTATAAAGTGTATAACAAGAAAATAACTGTTTATCATTTTTACCTAGAGGTTTTGTGTTTGTCTTCTGGTGTTTCTGGAGAGTAAACCCAGGGTCTTGTAAATGCTAGGCAAGCATGCTATCACTGAGCAACATTCCCAGAACAATAAAAGAATATTTTTTTTTTAATGAGATGTTCAACAAGCTAACAAAAATACCAATACATTTGAACATATTAAAATTAAAAAGTTAATATATCAAAACCATCATTAAAAGACATGGTACAAAGTAGGAAAATGTGTAAAACAAACACATAGAAGTATCTAAAACATATGAAGAATATCATGGGCTGAAGAGACAATTCAGCAGTTAAAAGGACTTTCTGCTCTTACAGAGAGCCTGGGTTTGGTTCCCAGCACCAACACTGGACACTCCACCCATAACTCTAGCTCCAGGGGACCTGGGCACTTTCGAGCTCTGGAGCCACTGGCATGCATATGGTGCACATCTCATGCACACACACACACACACACACACACACGCACAGACAAGTAATTCTTTAAAAAGAGGCACAGTGCAGAATAGATGTCCGCAATATCTACGGCAGCTTCATCTGTAATAACCACAAACTGGGAAACAAATGTCAATCAAGAATAAAATAAAAAGTAAATCATAACGCAGCCATATGATAGAATAGACAAATTCTTAATGCACACAATGGCAGGGACAAACCTTACGAATGTATTTAGCAAAAGAAGTCTCAGAGGTTTATAATTTCATTCGTACAAATTTCAAAAAAAGAATAGGTTAGGGCTGGCAAGATGGCTCATTGTGTAAAAGCTCTTGTTCAAGCCTGAAGACCTGAGATCAAATCCCCGGGTTACACATGGAAAGTGGGGAGAACTGATTCTCAGTAGTTATCCCCTCACCCACACATGTGCTGTGACAAGTGAACATACTCACACACACACATACACACATACACACATGCATCATTGACACACAAGAAACAAGTCAAGCTTAGTAGTCAAGACCTATAATCTTAGCGGTATGGAGGCTGAAGCAGGAAGATCACAAGTAAGAGATCTTACAAGTAAGTAGATCTAAGAGGCCAGCCTGGACCACAGTAAATCTTGTCTCAAGAAGAGGGAAGCGGCAACAGTATTTAGGGATGTACATGTGAGCAGGAAGACCATGCAGAAATGAAGACATGGTCGGTAGGGTGGGGTGGTGCAGGAAGGAATGGGGAGAAGTGCATGGGGAACTTCTGGCTTGTTGGGAATGTTTTCTTTCTTTTCTTGACCCGGTCCTCACGTAAGTACTATTTTAACCTGAATATACACTCTTCTGTGTCTATGCCTATATAAACTTCATATGCCTTCTGTATATTTTACAAAAAGAAAATGTACAGATGATCAATAAAAATGAAAAGACAGTGAGATGTTCTGCTCACACCTATAATTCCAGCACCTTATAAGGGAGACAAAAGGTTACCACCGGTTCAAGGCTAGCCTGATCTACATAGGGAGCTCCCAGACTCTGAGGTTCCAAGAGTGAGACCCTGTCTCAAAACAAACAAACAAAAAAATAAAAAGACATTCATTCAAGCCCATTAGTAATCAGAAAAATAAAAACTGAAACAGTGACCACTGTTTATGATCTGCCTGTGAAATGGGCAGTCTTAACTGTTTCCCAAGGGGCAGGACATCGAGACCTCTGTAAACAGCAATGTGACAAGATGTATACAAAATATAAAACCATCTAGCTTATGAATTAGTCCCTAACAAAATACTAATATACGCTAACATATCATGACACGCACACAAAGATATTCCCCTCTAACTACAGTGTTAATAATAAACGACTATTTTAAAAAGGCTTCATAATCCATACAGTGAAATGATACATAGCCACTAGAAACAGGATACATTTTCTATAAGCTGATGTGGGAAGAGCTCAGGGACATACTAAGAAAACCAAGTCACGGAGTCACCATACATTGCATAGCCCTGGTTCTAAATATATAAATATGTACGTATGTAGATATATGGAAAACAGATCACAAATTATGCTCTAACCTGTCAGCAAGGGATGACGGGAATATGTTGGTTGAAGAGGAGGTAGCGAGGGCACTTTGTCATCATCTTACACACACACACACACACACACGCACACACACACGCACACACACACACGCACACACACACACGCACACACACACACGCACACGCACACACGCACACACACACGCACACACGCACGCACACACGCACACACACACGCACACGCACACGCACACACGCACACACACACGCACACACACACGCACACACGCACACACACGCACACACACGCACACACACGCACACACACACGTATGCAATTTCATGTCCTTGAACTACTTGTATAGTTTTAACAAGCATAGCAAGAACAATTATGCTGTGTTCAGTTCTAATGAGACTAATCTATCACATTTAGAAATAGCCTGCTTTCAAATATCTTTTATTCCTAGGGCTTCAAGACACAGGGTTGCCAGCCCCCAACTGATGAGCACTGTGAGGGGCACTTGATGACTTGGGCCATCTCCAGGTTCATCTCTAATGATATTTGCATACATCTGAACATCCACGGCCACAGCTATGCTTTCCCAGAGCACTTCACTAAAGTTAGTGAGCACCGATGTCATCACCAGCTGTCAACAGCCACAGCAACGTGTGGCTGTAGCTCAGAAGTAATTGTTAAAGAGTAAATGCAGAGAGAGAGAGAGAGAGAGGAGAGAGAGAGAGAGAAAGAGAGAGAGGAGAGAGAGAGAGAGAGAGAGAGAGAGAGAGAGAGAGAGAGAGGAGAGAGAGAGAGAGGAAGTCATTTCCATCTGAACTCCTAGCAAGGACCCAGGCCCACAGAATCATCTCCCTTCCCTCCCTCCCCCCTAGTTCCTTCTGTAACAAAGTATGCATTCCCTAAAGCAGAAGGGCACAGACAAAAATCCCCCCATGAGGAGACCTAGGAAGGAAACCAACTCCACGCAGACGTTTTGGTGTGCTTTTATTTTTGATTCGTATACTTTACGAAGGGAAACTTCCAAACTTTACTTTTAACATCTTGACCTTTTACCTTGCTGCATAGAAGAAAAGCAAAACTAAGCGAGCTGTGCTGGAGCCCACCCTGTTCCCGTGTGTGAGGACATGAGGAGCTGCTTCCAGTTGACAGGAAGATTGCACTCAGCTACAAATGACTGGAAACACAGCAGCACATGAGTCACCAGCTGGTCCTCCGGTATCTACGGGCACGCACCCTTTCCGGGCATTTCTTATTTAATGCAGTGAGCGTTATGCTTCGCTCTGCCCTTTATCAGTAAATACCTTCCTATTCCAGAATGGGAAAACTAACTGAAACTGGATACGTTCAGCACTGATGCTTGATTTCCATAAGTCACCAAGAGGAGAATGAATTCAACTTTAGTACATTTATTCTTACATGATTCTTAATAAAACACTTTCAAAACATTCTGTACAGTTCAAGCCACTCAGAGCAGCGTTCCATGTCTATAAACGTGATTTGTTGGGATGAGGTGCCAAGGTGTCTCTGTACAAAGATGTACAGTATGTACAGTCACTGTAGGTACAAGCTGTGCGAAGCAGAGTCTACAACACGTAATTCATGCCAAGGCTCAGAAAACATTTCAACAAATAAGACTAAAGCTTGAAACTGCACGGTGGTTCTCTCTGGGCATATGATCACTTTATAAACAATACATGTATAGGTCGTATAGAAAGTGGTTGACCCCAGTGCAGACGGTACCATGCAGCTGACTGGACACAGTACCATCCATTCTCCTGGGCCTCGGTCTGTAGTTGCTATGTCACTGAGCTGCTGCTGCCACCTTGGGCTGAGTCATGGCTACACTAGGAGACTTAAACTTGGGGAGGTAAAGGCCAAATTTGTTTTCGATGCCGGCGAAAGTGGCCGTGGCCAGTCTGTAGCCACCGATATGATCAGGGTTGGCAGGAGGGAGGTCTGCGATGCGTGACTTTGGCGTTGGTTCTGAGCCAGAAGGTTTGCTGTGGACAGGAAAAGGCAGACCATTAGGGGGCTCAGGGCTGATGGGGGCAGTCGACACTTTGAGCATGGTCCATGGCACCCACACACCACGGAGAAGGCTCTCTCAGCTCTTTCATGTCTCCTGCATCAATCATGATATCCAACCTCACCATGACATCACTTTCATATGTGTCATAGAGAAGACAAATGGCCCCACCCCCAGTGCTTATATACACCTGCAGGCAGAAAAGTAAATGGAAGAGAAAATACACTAAATTAGTAATAGTCTTTGGGAAGCTGGCTATTTGTGGGCTTTTCTGTTTTCTATTTTTATTCAGGCAACATGTGTGAAATGTATTGTAAAGGTATATGTATTGATATAGTTTAAAAGAGTCTTAAATAGTGGGCTCAGAAAGCTTATCATCAAAAGAGAAACAAATTTAGTTCTTGCTTCTACAATCTCTGAAGTCAGTATTTGTACACTGGGATGATACAATTGCTGTCCTTACATCTTTTCTATATGCTGGTCCCTCCACTACTTGGATCAACAGCTATTCCCCTACCAAGGCTTTGGGCAGGAGAGGGGTCCACAGGGTCGTGACATAAAGACAAACAGTGCCCAGGCTTCTGCCTAACAGCTAATAATTGCTTGCTTGCTTTGGGTACAACTTCCCTGCAGACCCAGCAAGCAACTACTTGTCCCCAGGGTAAGCTTTGAATGCTGAGTTTGAAGCTGCTCAGTTTGCTGCCCGCACCCTACAATGACTGACTGGTTGGGTAACCTCTCTTGGAAACTGTGTGTGTGAACTAGCTGTGTGAACATCTACGTGCTAAGTGACAAATAATGAACTCCCCTAAGTGTAAAAACAATGAAAAGCAATCACAGCAGTGTGACTGGTTAGATTGTCTCTGGTCCATATTAAATAATCCAACTAATAATGATTTGCCTCTCTTGACATGGAACCCTTAAAGCTCGTTGCTTTCTATACACTGGTCTCAAAAGGACCCCGCTGTGTTCCGTTTCTAAGCATTCCCAAAGTGGCTCTGTAAACAGAACAGGTACACATTTGGGTTTGGTGACTTTGTAAGGAGAAGTAGCTGTACTTACAGGCCTCCAAAATCTATGTAAAACCACCGCTGCAGAAGCTCATACGTAACCAGAGTGACACCAAACTGAGGCGAGGACCGAAACACCCGAGCTGGAAAAGACAGATGGTAGGGTACACTTAACACCCAGATGGCTGTTACCAGGTGACCATTGAGTGTCAGGGGCAGGACATGAAAGCCAGACAGCTGTTCTGGAGGACCCTCCAGCATTTACCTGCAGTCCCTTTCCAAAATGCTGATGGCCCTTCTTCCCGGAGAATCTTTCGGAAACAGTCTATGACCCCGCTGTATGTTGTCTGGCCAGCCCTGGCGGCCACTTGCAGTCTTGTCTTAATAACATCAGCAGGGGTCACCAGAGAAGCAGCAGGCACACCTTTGAAGAGAAAGCTACATTTAATCCTCCTAAGGACTTCATATATCCAATAAGAAAATCCACAACTGTAACCACAAGGGGTACTCAGAGCTCCTTAAACAGATAACTAGGCACACGTGGAAAAAAGTGTCACCAAATGTCACCAAGCCTGCTAGTTGCTTCTTCAGTAGAATCGGGGTGAGAATGTTTCTTTTTTTTCTTTTTTTTTTTCTTTCTTTCTTTCTTTCTTTCTTTCTTTCTTTCTTTCTTTCTTTCTGAATTAAGGAAATGTCTCTATTGTACCATCCCAAAGAACAATGAGAGAGAGAGAGAGAGAAAGAGAGGAGAGAGAGAAAGCAGTGCTAGTGACAAGAATACCCATGTTCCCTTTCCAGCAGTAACAACCTTTATGTTTTTCATCTTTAAATAAGATGCAAGTATTTTCACATGTGACATCCATTTAATGCACCAATAGATTGCATGTGGCTTCAAAGCATGGTGGTCTTGGTTGATTCTTGCCAACTACACTGTGGGGTGAGGGTCAAAAGCATCAAGCACTTGCCAGTCTGAGGTGCTAAGGGAGAGGCGGCTGAGCCTTCCCTCATACCTGCTCATGTGACAATCAGAGTGAAAGCAGGCCAGGCATCCAGTTAAAGAGCAGCAGGGGAGCCGATCATCCAGAGGCCACTTCTCCTCCCCCATGCCATGGCTCCCTGGGGTCACCTGAGATGCAGCAGCAGCAGGACATAGAAGATGGATTTCTCAAGCATAGGTTTTGTTCATAAAACAAAACAGACCTTGAAAGAGCAGCATGACCTTCCCCAGGGGGATGGAATTCAATTTGGCCCAAATATCACTGTCTCATTGCTAGGTAGATGGAGCTTGTGGCTCTGAGGGGGCTCCGTTAGAGAACAATGCCAGTACTTCCCTTGGATCAGCCAGCACCCTATTCAAATGAAAGCAGGTAAACTGCCTGCCTCCTGAGACAGGTCTCCAAATGCTCTCAGTACCTGCTAGCGAAGCTTGACTGTAATAATTAGATAAACTCGCCTCTTTCTGAAAATATGTCAAATGTCTATAAGCAAGAAGCTGGTGCGACTTGGAAGCTGCTTATGTGGTTCTGTTGCCCACTGGAAAATGCCTGGCCGTTATCCCCTTCAGAACAGTCTAATGAGGACAAGAAACTGTGGGGTGGGGTGGGGACTTAGTGCCAGGTTAAACGGGTATCTTGACTGGCTGTTTTCATTCAATTAACCAAGATCACAAATGCCAGAGGCTAAGGCATTTGCTGGACTCAAGGGCTCAAAGCCCTGGTTTCTTGTTTTTGTTTGTTGTTTTTTGTTTTTTTGTTTTTGTTTTTTTTAAATAAGTTGTTCTCTGTTGTCATAAGCAAGAACAATGTATCCACTGCAACACTCCCAGAGCCAGGGCTCCTAACACTGAACATACCATACTTAGGGCAAGTAGTAGTAGAAGATAACTCAGCAATTAAGAGCCAAGCAGTGGGGCTGGAGAGATGGCTCAGTGGTTAAGAGCACTGGCTGCTCTTTCAGAGGATCCTGGTTTGATTTCTAGCACCCTCATGGTAAGAAACCATCTATAACTCCAGTCCCAGGGATCTGATAACCTCTTCTGGCCTAGTACAGCAATGGGCATGCATGTGGTACACATACATACATACATACATACATACATACATACATACATGAAGGCAAACACACTCGTAAAAGTAAGTAAATCCTTTTTTGTTCTTCATGTTGTGAGAAAAGGTCCCACTATGTAGCTCTGGCTGTCCTGGAACTAGTCACTAAATAGACCTCAAACTCACAGAGCTGTGAATGTCTCTGCCTCCCACACATAAATAAATCTAAAAAGACCTAAGCAGGGACCTGACTCTGCTGAGTTCTATGCAGGTTCATTACTAGCTGTGTAGAAGGCAGACAAGCCTTTTCCTTCCCCGATCATTTCTCTGTGCTGCTGCATAGAAGGATGCCTGGTTAGTCTCTGCTGTTCCAAGTCAGTTCCCTGGTAACTCAGGAGTAAGGAAGGACAGGGGGACACACACATTCAACCCCCTGCCCTTCCCCCAACCACTGCTGTGAATCAAGCTTCCCGTCAAGCTCCTCTCCCTGGTGGACTCTCTTCTGGGCCTGATCTGGTGTCTTAGACTAAATGAAGATCTTCACCTGATTTGTTGCCTTGTCTTGAGCATGTTGGCCACTCAGGGAAGGCAGGACGAACATAATGAAACCCCGCCCCCAAGAAGCACTCAGCCTTACAGAGGGTGAAAGCAACTTAAGCAGCCATTAACCATACTAAATGCTAAGAAAGGAGCTGAGGGCTGAGGACAGCAGCTTCAGGGCGCTGCTTTGGTCTAGCCTGTGGTAGCAAGAAGAGATAGTTTCATGAGACTCAGCTTCTGAACCAAAGTGGGAACACTCCACCCTACAGGGACTGCACATCAGCACTGGCTCAACAGAGGAACTGATCTGGCACAGAACTTCTCCACCTTAGTTGGCTGCACCCAAGGTTTTAGGAGCCCAGGAGGCTAAGGAACATGCTAATGATGGGAACCCAATTTAGATGGGCAGATCTAATTTGGCTCCAAGTTGCTAAGCTGCATTAAGTTGTTTATCCACATTATGCAAATGTAATTAACGCTCATCAGAATCAGAGCACATCCCCACAAAGGAGAAAAGGCAGTTAGATCCAGCTAAGTCAGATCCCAACAATAGCTTCCAGAAATAAAGCTCCAAGTCAGAGATTCCGTGCTTCTTAAGAGAATTCTCTTGGTTAAGAAGATCTGTGGTTACCTGCCATGGCTCCTGCTGTTAGGAGATTGATGCCTCCCACATGTCCGTTCTCATCAGCCAGGAGGAGTTTGCAGTGAGCGTACACAGGAAAATAGATGGCGGAGAAGGGGATGTCTCGGAGGAAACATGCTTTGGCACCCTGTCACACAGTGAGGAAACAGTGCAAAACAGTGTGTAAATACAGTTTGAATGCCTGAACAGGAAGTGGGCAGCCATCAGTGACAGGCTGAGATGTCCTTCAAACAGCATTGGAAGTGACATGAGGGGAAACAGGGAGAGGAGTAGGGGACAGAGCAAACCTGCAGGGCAGGAAGCTTTCAAAAGGAGAATGGGCATCCATCCAGGCTAAACCTGGGTGACTGCAGCATTCTGACAACAAAGAACTTTCTAGCATTTCTAGAAATGCTATATTTAGGGTTTTAAAACTTAATTTGGTGGGTCTGGAGAGATGGCTCAGTGATTAAGAGCACTGGCTACTCTTCCAGTGGACCTGGGTTCAATTCCCAGCACCCACATGGTAGCTCACAACTATTTGTTAACTCCAGTTCCAAGGGGGATCTGACACCCTCACACAGATAGAAATTCGGGCAAAACACCAATGCCCATAAAATAACGATAAGTAAATTATTTAATAATTAACTTGTTTTCTGTTGTAATCACACACGAGATCTATCCTCTTAAGTGTTTTAAAGCACAATGCACTATTAACTCAGAGGATGCTCTGCAGCCGGTCTCTGCAACTTGTCAATGTGTAACTGGAACTTTCTGCGCATTAAGCAAGGCAACATTTAGGATTCATAAGGACTCTCGGACTTCCCAGGTTGCTTGACCTGCTCAGCTTTGCTCAGGGTGGGGGTGGAGAGCTTCAGTGGGGATCAAAGTGGACAGGAAACCAGGAGAGGCGTTAGATCAGATCAAGTATGAATGGCTTGATTCCCAAGCACCCAAAACTAACAAATTACCAAGTCAACCACCTCAATCAGTGCCAAACCTCGAGGGCACCAGGCAGAATGCCAGAGGCACTGGAGAAGGGAAACCGTTCTTGGGAAGGCAGAGAAAAACCCAACCATGTCCCTGCTTATTCCATGCGTGGTCAATTCAAGACAGCCTATCCTGGCCATGGGGAGGACCATGAACACCTTCCGACCGTACCATTGCCATCAACCCCTGCCAGCCTAGGCCTGAAGCTTTACCTCACCAGACAAATGCTACTACACCCAAGCACTGGGTTCCCATAGCTGTGTTTTTATTACAACAAAAAGAACTCTTACAAGATAATACAGACAGAACCAATATTTACAAATTCTGCTCTTCAAGGGACTCTCAACGGATGGCAGGGAGGGTAGGCGGAAGGAGCCGAGTGGAGGCATTCTGTAAAGACAGACTCAGCTGGCAGCCGGGCTCCAGAGCACCCTGTGGCTGTGCAGCCCTAATCTAGACGTTCCTAATTTCTAATTTGCAGTTACAGAGGTAAATTTACACATTTCGGTAGTTATGGATCCACAAATAAATTCAATGCTGTGGAAACACAGTCCCCTATAGAGTCCCCTATAGAGTCCCCTATAGAGGTGAAATTTCCGTATTTTCCCTTCTACCAGGGAAAGAAGCGAAAAGAAATACTCTCCTAGTTAAAGAAAAATACTGGCTTCTGCTCCATTACACCTGATCTGTAATGACGGCGGTAAGTGCACCGGCAGGGGAGGAATCTGTTGTCTGGCGTTTCGTGAAAGTACAGTCACTGTGGTTGTTTTTTAATGGAATTCATTATTGACAAACCCTCCCACTTAACTTCTTAAAGACTCGAGTTCTGCCGAATTCTACTATCTTTTTTTCCCACCATAGTCACGATGATTTAAGACAAGAGAAGCCCCTCCTGGGACGATAACATATTCAGGCTCTATGTCAGTATAGGTTCATTCTGGAGTCCTAAAACCATCCAACAAGTACCAAAGAAACTTCTCAAAGATCCCATAGAATAAAGGCCAGAAGCATGAAGCTAGAGATGCTATGGAACAGATGTCCAGCCAACAGCTCCATAAAAGCTAAAAATGACAACAGGAACATGTGTATCCCACCACCTTTACCCAGGAGCACCGAGTATACATCCCGCTGCCTTTACCAGAGGGTCCTGATTTCATTTGGATTTTCTACAGGTCTCAGCTTGGGGGGTGGGGGTGGAGGTGGGGCCATCTAGCTTCTTCATTCTTTCCTGTGTGTACTGTGTGTGTACACGTATGTACTGTGTGTCACATCTCCTCCATTCAGTTAGGAGGCCAAAGGAATTGACCCACCTTGTACAGCCCAAAAAGTCCCAAGTCCTGAAGCACATTCAGAGCGCTGACTCTGGGTCCTGTGGTGATCTCTCCGGCTACCTGCAGACGGATCTTCACTATCTCCAGAGGGTTGGTAAAGATGACCTGCGAGCCTCCAGCCTGCAAGCAAGGGAGACAGACAAGTTCTTTCCACATTAGTGCAGGTCTAGGGGTGTCAATGAAGGGAAAGGCATGGAAGACTTCTCTATTTTTCACTGGGGAAGGAGAGGTGCACATTGTGCTCGGTGCAAGACAGGCTCATGGAGATGCTCCAAAGACGCTTCACATTAATCTCGGTTTGGGTTTGTGTCTATGTGAAACAAAGACTCAATCTCTAGCCCAAACTCACCTAGAAAGCACTATATTGAGCAGGCTAAGCTAGACTTCACAGCAATTCTCCTGTCTCAGCCTACAGAATGCTGGGATTGCAGATGAGAGCCACCATGACCGGACTTGGGTTTATTTCTATTTGAAATGTCAAGACCGATTCTCAGAACAAATCTGCAAGGATAACCTCAAGTACATTCAGAACAGCAAAATCAATAAACCAAATTTGGCAAACACAAACAAACAAAGGTGTGCAGGGTGGGCTCTGGGTGAGAGGGAACGTTCAGCAGAGCACTAACTCAGCCCAGCAACTTACAGAAAAGTGAACTCAGGCTTAGGCCCACAGAGGGACCTTTATCAGAGACGAATCTCCTCCGGTTCTTTCACTGTACTTGAGCCTGCACAAAACTTTGAGCCCGGACCAGGGACACCCACACAAAAGGAAGGAGTCTGGGGAGAGAAACTTCAGTATCATTCCAAGACAAAACAAAGGGGAAAAAATCTTTAAGATAGAGCTGGGAACCAGAATCACCCAGAGTGTAACACCCTCCGATCATGGCACAGCATGCCACATTCTGGTGGTGAGTGAGAAACAGGTCTGATTTTAAGTAATCAGAATGTATTTGCATCTGAAATCTGCCAACTGGTGGGGGTGGGGAACATTTAAAATAACTGCAACAACTCCTTTCTCAGTTTCTGTAATATAAAGATGAGCGTGTGCGCATGATCACAGCTACATAAAAATAAAATACATATTATCTCTACAAAGCAAAGAACTCTCATTTGTGCACTTTTGTCTTAAACTTCGGCTGTTTATATACAATATTCATAATTGTAATGGTCTCCATGTGATCAAAACCATTACAGCTGTAACACCCGTAGCGTGTGCTCCTGTGAGTCCTGATGGGCAGAGCTGCTCCACAGGTGTCCAGACAGCACTGAGGTCTCCGCCCACGCCCCTCCATATCTACCTACACCCATGACCCTCCCAGACCCCCTTCCAAAGGGCAGCAAGTCGCTCTGAAACACTCTGAGGCCACAAAGCCCTTCAGCACCTCTGGGTCAAATCCTGACCCTTCAGCACTCACGACTTTGAAAGCAACATTGGCCCTAGATTCCTTTCCTTCTCTAGACTTGAATTCCCCAGGGAACTAATCCCCTTTTGTCTTGACACAGCACAGACCACCAGCCTGCACACAGGCCCAACAAGGATATTCTGACCCAATTTTACATGTTGATTTGCCCGTGTTTCTTTCTTTTATAATCTGCTGCTCTGCAGGCAGACAGGAGCATTTCAATGTTTCAATCAAACAATACTTTCAAAAGGATTGCTGGGTGAAAAATTATGTTAAAATGATAATCCAAGTAATTACTCCTGTAGCTTAGAATTAAAGACCAACAATTGAAAAGTTTACTATTTCCCCAAAATTGCTTTTTTTTAAAAGAAAACAATGATTGCAAAGACTGTCTTTGGGAAAACATGCTTTATATTCTAAACTAAAACAGATTAAAATAAAAAAAATAAGAACTGTACATTTCCATTATAATCCCTCAGATTTACCCCCACCAGTGTGTCAGCCTTTAGGCGGTAAGCGTTAAAAATGGACATTATGTTGAAATAAACACAAAGTCCTTTCATGGATTTTGTTTGTTTGGCTAGGGTTTCTCAGAATAGTTCTGGCCGTACTAGTATTCCAGGCTGGCCTCGAACTCACTGAGATCTGCCTGGCTGGGATCAAAGGCGTGTGCCTCCACTGCTGGGTTCTGCCCGCCCCAGCTCCCTTCCCTTGACATTCTTTCCTCTCATCTGATCCTCTTGGATTCTGCCAGCTGCCTAAGCTCTGCAACTCCTCCAACAGTTTCTCAGGTTTCTCAGTGTACACGCAGCAAGCTTTCTTCTAAAGCACCACGAAAGCAGGATCATCAAGAAATGGAGCCAACGACACATGGTCCACCGATAGTCATATTAACTGTTATATGCTTTGAAGGTGAGCATCCCAGCATCCATGGGATACCCAGGAACACAGAAGCAAACTGTCTATGTGGATCTCCCAGCAACGAAGCAAGCCAATCATGAACAGTGGTGATACTATAGCTAGGTACACATCTATTGGGTCATCCCTAGGTGGTCCTTGGATTTTAAGGAGTAAAATTCCTATCAGTTCAATAATGTTTGTTCATGTTTTAAATTTTATTTTACATTTTTAAACATTATAATAGAACTAGAATCATAGAGGCGAATTATGTCTAGAAACACTGTAACTTTTTAGAAATGATAAGATCGCTATTTAAGTTGTCTAAAACTTTAGATGGAGCTGGAGAGGCTCAGTGGGTAAGAAAGCTTGGTCTGCAAACATAAAGGTGTGGGGTCAGGTGCCCAGAACCCATATAAAAAGACAGGCTTTGCTAGGTATAGTTGAACCTCCAGGCTGTGGCAGGCAGAGACAGGAGGCTCACCAGGGCTTGGTCACCAGCCTAGCTCAAGGTTCAGTGAGAGATCTTATATGTATACACACACACACACACACACACACACACACACACACACATCAAATATATATATACATTTATATTCCAACCCAAACCTTAAGTTGAACTGATCATAGTGCCAAGAAGGCAGCTTATGATGAGTACATGCTTCCATATGTTGAGTCTTGATTGGAACCCTTACATAACACACATACACTGATTAGAAACAGAAAATGGCAAGTGAGGCATGGTGACTCACACCTTTAATCCCAGCACCCAGGAGGTAGAGGCAGGTTGATCTCTAGGAGTTGGAGGGCAGCCTGGTCTACATAAAGAGTTCTAGGCCAGCCAGAACTACCTGGTGAGACCCTATCTCAAATCAAAAGCAAAGAAAAGCAGGAGAGCAGAACACAGGCCTGCAGATCTGGAATCTACCCTATTCTCCTGGCAACAGTGTTCCCTCCCAGCTTAAGAAACTTGGCCTGGGTCCTCACTAATCCCTTGGCTGGGAAGAGTCTCCAGCTCAGTTAGAGCCTTCCTTCCTAGGTACAGCTTTAACATTGGGCAGCTGGGGGAGAGCCATGTGATTTGCTCAGCGGTGGTAGCAGAGCTCAGCTAAACGCCCTGAGGGCCACTATACATTTGTCTGAACAGTATCATTAGGGGAGTGGACCCAGAATCAGGTCCTAGTGAAACTGCTTTCCATTCTCTTCACTCAAGAAAGAGACTGTCCTCTGTTCCGTGGTGCCTGCTGGTCTATAAACAGAGGCTTGGCCATTCATCTAAGAGTTTATTCTCTGGTTTAGTTTACTGACTTTTGAGAGAAATGCTAGGCTATGCTTTAACAATCATCCACCCTGTGGAACAATGGCTCATCAACAGAAAAAAAAAAAAATCAAGCTTTGCAAATGGTATAAGCCTATAATCCCAGTACCCAGGAGGCTAAAGAAGAAGCACCATGAGTTTAAGGCCAGCCTGGTCTACATACTAAGTAAGACCCTGTCTCAAAAAACAAAATAAAAATGCCACCACCACATTTTCTTTCTTCTTTGCCCAGAGTTCAACATCACTATTTCTCCTGCTATTAGCCAATCAAAAATTAGTCATTAAGTATCCATAAATAAAACATAATAAAGGGATAAATTCAGTGCCAGCCAAACCCTCAGGGCATCTTAGACTTTGTCACCTTAGACTCTTAGACAAGAGTCCACACCTAGGAAGAACAAAGGAATCACATGTCTGATTATGGCTTAACCACTTAGGTCACAGGTCAAACAAGAGCTCAGACCAGTTTATGACCAAAATCCTCCACACAGCACAAAAATAATTAGCTGTTTGGCAAAGAAAATGTTCAACCTTCTTGTTTCTTTTTCTTTTCCCAGATAGGGCCTCATTTAGCCCAGGCTAGCCTTGAACCCATATGTAGCCAAAGATGACCCTGAAATTCTGATTCTCCTTGGTTAGCCTCCTTAGTCTGGGAATTAAAGGCATGCATTACCCCCTTCACCACATTAGATATTTAGCTTTCAGGAGATTACAGGCATGTATATGCTGTGGTCAATATGAGTTAAGAAACTTCCCAGCCAAATGGAAACTAAAACCACCAATGTATTTATCATTTACAAAGAAGTGAAACAATTACAGCATCTAATTACAATATATGAGGGAAGTAGACTTTTGTAGACATATAGGCAGGGGCTTTATTTTTGTCTATCATTTATCATCATAGAAAATAAATTGAGCCAAATAAGTCTCCTCCATGAGAAAGCACACACACCCATGGTGTACATGCAAACATGCAAGCCTGGCCTCACGCCACACATGAGGCAAGGGTCCAGCTGACAAGTCTCATCACAGAGAAGCCTAGAGCAATTGCTCCCCCTGACCCCAGGGACATCTTCTCTGAGTTAAAACTTCTAAGGTCATTGACCTCATCATCTCAGGCTCCATAAGCAAGTGAGAAGGTTTTTGCCAAGATCTCCAGCTAATTCAACCAGAAATCATTAACATTTTCAGGACTGAAATGGACGACGACAGCCTCAAGCAAATGACTTTATCAACTGTGAAATAGACATCGCACATTTGCTGAGCTGCAAACTTAGATGTGTCAGCCAGTCTAAATCCAATGTAATACTTACACCTTAAAAACAGAAGCCTCCGAGCTCTGCAGAACCACGACCTCAGCCTCTGGCTTTGGAAATTTTGCCTAGCTACAATATACTTATAGTCTCTTATTGTCCCTTGCAGCCTTATAAGAAAGCTTAATGAAATACAATGGCACACTCATAGCTACACATAAAATTGAAGGACCCGATTATCCAGGCCCCTTACACTTAAAGTTCCATAGAGAGAAGTGGACAGGAGCTACACTTGCTATTATTTTTCCTTTGATACTTAAACAAACAAACTTAAGAATTTAAGAAGTCTAGAAGGGGGCTGGAGAACTGACTCAGCTGTTAAGAGCACCTGGTGCTCTTGTAAAGAACTCAAGTTCCAGCACCCACATGGTGGCTCACGAACCATCTATAACTCCAGTTCCAGGGGATCTGAAACCTCCTCTGGCCACCAAGGGCACATATACATAGTGTACTTACATGTGTACAAGCAAAATAGAACATTTTAAAATTACTAATATTCTAGACAATAGAGCTTCAGGAGCTTAAAAGAAACAAATGTGATTAAAATAATTGCCCAGCCTGCAGGGGTTCAGCGGGAACCTGGGGAGGGGGCGAAAGAATGGGGGACAGGAGACTCGAAGAAGGAGAGCAAGTCTATATTCTGATCAAGCTCTCAAAGTTTATTTCAGGACAGCAGCTTAAAAAGACAGGCAGGCGGGAAGGTTACACATGGCCCAAGGCCAAGCTACTACTGTAACTGGTTTTCAGGAAATATCAGGCGTTCTTTCAGTTTCTGGGACCAGAGACTGCAGATGCCCTGTCCTTTCTAACCTTGCACCTTAACTGACTAAGTTTCACAGAATAGCGGGTAATTTCACGGGTTTGGCTCCTGACAAATAATACTCAAAATCAGATTATATGATGCTGGTGGGGAGGACAAGTTACCAAGGCAAACCCTAGGACCTGGTCTCAATCCCCACAAGCCACATAATGCCACGTGTGGTGCCTGTCTTGGGAATCCCAGTGATGGTGGGGGTAGAGCCCAGAAGATCCCCAGGATCCACTTTTAGCCAGTCTAGTTTAATTGCTGAGCTTCAAGTGGATAAGTAATTCTATCTCAAAGGAGGTGGACAGTTTTCTTGAGGATGACACCAAGGTTGTCCATACATACCATATACATTTTAAAACATCCTTCAAAGGTAGTCCCTTGAGTTAAAGGGAGACATTGGACTGGTGAGATGGCTCAGTGGGTAAATCAGTGGGTAAAGGTGCCTACTGCCAAGCCTACATCCCTAAATTCAATCTCCTGGACACACAGGATGAAAGGAAAGAACCAACTCCTGAAAGTTGATCTCTGGTCACCATATTTTAACATGCAACACACACACACACACACACACACACACACACACACACACGGGAAATTTTACTTATATTTTATACCTACTTTGCAGAGAAACTAGAGGAATAATTTTGGTACAAGAAACACCCAGGATTGATACGTACGCAACCTCCAGCAAGAATTTCTGCAGGCAGTGGGATGGAGCCATCTCTTCTGGTAAATTTGTCCCGGACAAAATCATTAACCTAATTAGGAAGACAAGATCAGCTCGTCAGAATTTCCTGACATTTCCTCTGCTGGTCACCATTTTATCTCCAAATTATCAAAATACATGTCTCATGATAAAAATAAAATTTTACCAATTGTCTACTTGTATGTGAATATTTTTATAAGCACCATACAGAGCTCCAGTCTCATCAACATTGATCTTTATTTATTTATTTATTTGGCTTCAGGGCAATCTACATAAATGATATCAGTTCAATGACAAAGAAACTTACTGTTAGCTTAATGGCTTTTTCTGGCGCAACTCCTATCAGCTGTGGGATCAGACCTGTGTAGAAGGAGAGAATCATTTGCAAAACAGACATCTGTAGTGAACGTACAAGTGCATCAAGGAAGTGCCTTCCTCAAAGTTACCCACCAAGTATCTCAAGGTTTTCATCTAAATGGGGGAAAGGGATTGTCCTAAAAACTAACTCTCTCTCTCTCTCTCTCTCTCTCTCTCTGTGTGTGTGTGTGTGTGTGTGTGTGTGTGTACAATTTACCAGTCAAATATACTGTCATTTTTTTCTCCAAGCTAAAATGTTTTTGTTTAACATCCTTAAAAACAAACAAACAAACAAATATAGCCTCATTATCCAATGTCTCTACAAGGAAGGAATGGAGCCTGTGGGTTTGCTCTGCTCTGTAACCAAATTTCCTCCTAGTCCCAACAGCAGCACAGGCGCACACAGACACTTTATAGAAGCCAGTGCTATGGGCTTAGAGAAGCTCTGGGCAGTGTGCTTTAAGCACAGCCAGGTTTTGCTACAGTGTACACTCCTTGAAGCACAAAGGAGAGCGGCTGCTACTGAGTATCTGCTCCTATTATCATCTCTTCAGAGAAGTCCAACATTCTGCACCGCACTCAGTTATTTAAAAGAAAGCCAGGACTGTAAAGAAAAATGCAGCTTTAAGTATCGGTTCATATGAAAATATGTGCCGATTATATTTTTATTTACTAATATATGTCAAGCTTAAGGCATTTAAAACGACTCCGCAAAACAAAAGAAATTATTATGCTTAGAACGCTATATTTCTCAGACTGGCTGCAAACTGGAAAAGAACAGTCAGTCATATGTAAACAACTCCATCTGTAGATTCCTATGGAGCTCAGCTTTCTAGAGCATGCAGCTTTACCAGGTTGCTGGCATATTTTCATTTTTTCATACATTTCTTTTTAAAGTGCTAGCAATAAACGCATCTTATAGCCCTAAAACCAAGCAGTCTGTGGGGAGTGATATGTGTGTCTGCGAGCTTGCTTGCTGCTCTCATCTTAAGCCTCTTTGGAGGATGCTGATGAGTGATTTTCCAGGAGTTGAGAGCCAGCAAGTAATCGTGCACACAGGCTGCTGTCAGTCAAACTGAACTATCAAACAAATCTGTACAACCTATCACAGGCCGCAGACTGGTCTAAAAGAATACATCCGCAGATGGCAGTCTTAACTTTCTTGCCTTCCTGATCATCAGGCCCTATTTCTTTTCATCTAGCCCCAGAACACCGGTGTCAGCATGTGTATTTGTTTTACAACTTTCCCCCTAAAGCTCGTGGAATGTTAATAAAGTACTGATTTCTGTCATTTTATCATTGTTGCTTGCAAAGAAATTTAGCTAATCTGTCAACAACTTTGTCAATCATCTGACAGAATAATGGGCCAGTTCTAAGCAATATATGACAGTCTCAACAATCACTGTGCTCCCAGGCAGGGTTTCTACAATCATCTAATACAAAAGTCTCTCATTTAAAGGACCCATTTTATCAGCTTAGATCCTGCATAAAGTCAATGGCATCCTCCCCTGCTTGCTATATTGTACCCATTTAATTAATATGAGAGTTCTCCCAAATAAAATCTAGAAGTACCTATCCATTGAGAAGGCTATACACAGCAGAGCTAGATTCCTTCTGTGGTTCTTTGTAGACACCCTTTGCAACTTAAAACCGTACTAATTAAGAGGAAGGCCATTATTCAATAATGAAAGATTGGTACTCTCCCATGGGTCCCCCTCTAAATAAGATCTAGTTAGAAGAGCTGAGTCCATTTAAAACAAGTTTTTGCATTGCCAGCCCCAGATACTCCAGGCAGTGGCCACTGTTGTCCCTGTAATACAAATTATACAACCTGGATTTTCAGAGCCAGAACATTTTGAATATGTGAGGAAACTTCATTATATTCTCTCTCAGAAGCAGGGCACTTGGGCTTATCCATACACAGTATCTACAGCAAAAATGCAAACGGTCTTCTTTGACTCTAAATGTGTCCACTCAGCTGCCTAGTATGGTAACAACTCAGGTGTTTCTTCTCCCGCCTGTTTCTCCTACCTACCCGTCTCTCTTCCCTAGGAACAGTTCTAAGCCAAGCAGTTCGACAGAGCTCAGAAGGAGCTGGGGATTAATACGCCTGGGAATGCAAACAAACACGTACAGTAAATTACATAAATGCTTGGGACCAGGGCATGCTAAGAGTATTTCAAAGAATTCCAAGTGGCGCCCAAAGGGATTAAAAAATTAATCTCCCCCGCAAAGGAACCCGAAATTCTAACAAGAAAACGTAGATGAAAGGCACCCTCTCTCCAAGAAGACAAGTTCCTACAAAGCCTTTTGGGTCCGGGGAGAATTCTGCGCAGGGCAGCAGCCTAGGATGCGACAGCCAGGCGCTCAGCAGCAGTCACTTCGAGAAGAGAGAGACACTTTGTGCTCTGCCTGAGCCAGCTGAAGCTTGGGGGCCTAGGGTTTCCCTGCCTTTTAAAAATTCATATGACTTAACTGGAAAGGACTTGTTACATGTCTCCTTGGAAAAGACAAAAACAAAATTTAAAAAAAAAAATTTTAATTGGCATTTCTTCTCACTGAAACAAGTGTATATAGACAGGGTAAACTCACTTTCAAGTAGCACCTGGCTTGGATTTTACAGGGAACTGGTGTTATATATAGTTCTCTTCTACCTCTCAGAGCTGAGGGGCTCTCTGAAGGCCCTCAAAGAGCATGCTCACAAACACACGCAGGCGCAGGATTTGGATCCTAAGAATTAAAAGCAGCAGGCAGGAGAAAGGAACGTCTGTTTACTAATATTACTAATCACCAGAGAGAACGCGACACAGGAAAAGGAGCAAAGGAAGGGGGGAGGGGAAGGAAAAGAAACTCGGTCTCCATAACGAGTGAGTTCAAATCTGCTGATGGTGACACAAAACATCACTGGCATCGGAGGCTGAACTGCGGGTACTCACCTCGGTACAGTCCAAAGAAACCCTCGTAACGCAACACTTTCTTAAAACAGTCGAAACTGTTTTTATACATGAGCTCTCCGACCACAGAGCCCGTACCACGCTGGTTCTGCATCCGAGTCTTCACCAGGTCTATGGGATACACCGCAGTGGCCCCCACAGCTACAAACAGAACAATTTTTAGGTTTAACAAAAGGAACACATTTAGATGAAGTGTCCCTAAGGGCATCAGATCTCATCTCCATAGGTGAAAAATAGAACACAGTGTCTAGTCTCACAGAGGGCTCTCATTTTATTAGTTTTCCTTCTCTATTAGTAAAGCCAAAAATGGCGGAATGGCAAGCAGCGGGGTCCATAAAGAGCTGTTTCAAGGGACACGGATCAGTGGTAGAGCGTTTACATAGCATGTCCTAAAAAAAAAACAACAAAAAACAAAAAAAAGCTTTGATGTCTTTTTAAAAAAAGATTTATTCATTTTATTTATATGAGTACACTGTAGCTGTCTTCAGACACCTCAGAAAAGGGCATTGGATCCCACTACCGATGGTTGTGAGCCACCATGTGGTTGCTGGGAATTGAACTTAGGACCTCTGGAGGAGCAGTTGGTGCTCTTAACCGCTGAGCCATCTATCCAGCCCAAAACCTTTGATGTCTTGTGTGTGTGTGTGTGTGTGTGTGTGTGTGTGTGTGTGTGTGAGAGAGAGAGAGAGAGAGAGAGAGAGAGAGAGAGTTAGACAGTAGATTTTCAAATTATCACCAACCTTAGAACACCAGCTCTCAGTTCTTTAAGTGTCATTAAACAATTACGTATGGATACCATTAATCTTTATTCTTTCTTTTGTTTGTTTTGTTGGTTGGTTTCTTTTTCTAGACAGGGTTTCTCTGGCCCTGGCTCTCCTAGAACTCACTCTGTAGACCATACTGGCCTTGAACTCACAGAGATCAGCCCGCCTCTGCTGGGATTACAGGCATGTAATCATTTCTTTATCATTTCTTTATATTTTCTATTAAATGCCTAAATAGTTTGCCTGCTCCTTCTTCAGAACTATGAAATGGCACTATGGAAGCTAAGAGGGTGTGATTTTAAAGTTTAGTTCACTGAAGAATTTTGGTAAATCTAAGCAACAACCATCCTTTGGGGGAGGAACCCTTGACATGACCCTATCCCCATGTATAGAATTTGGTTGAAAGTTAACCAAACAAAAACCTAAAGTCATGTTCTAGAATTCCTTGGGGACTGAAATATTTCACAGGTTCTAAAGTGTTCTGTTTCTTGGCTGTTGAAAGCAGAATGTTCCTGGCACCTTCTAAAACTGATGCTGAAAAAAAAAAATACTAGGCACCAGTTCCAGCTAGTTTTGAAAACTCAGACACATTTAAATATTTTTGGAGGTTCTTCTCAACTAAGTGATTTCAGGTTCTATACATTTTCTCTGTAGATTATTTAAGTAAAAATAATCTCAGGCTGGTAAGGTGGCTCAGCAGGCAAAGGTGCTTGCCATCAAGTTTGACAACCTGAGTTTAATCCCTGGACCCCACACAGTGGAAGGAGAGAACCAACTCTGGCCAAGTTGCCCTTTGACCTTAACATGCATGCCGTGACCCACACACACAAGCACACACAAAAATGAAAAGCTTTTTAATGGAGTCTATGAGCAAAGAGGGGAGGAGGGATTCTATTTAGCAAATAAACAACATATCTGGACACTCTTAAGCCAGACAAAGGAAAAAAAAAAAAATCACAAGCCAGCCACTGTGATTCTCTGTGGGCGTTTGTTTTATTTCATGAGTTCCTAAGTTTGCATCTCAGATCTCAGCTTCCACCCTGCCCCTAGCCTGACCTCACACACTCAGTTTTTCGTTTCCATTTTTCACGCTGGCCTTACCTGATGTGATTAAGGTGGGGGAGTGCAGCGGTGCACTCCAGACTCTGCCATCATTACAGAGGTTTTACACTGAAGACATGCTGGAGCCAGAGGGCCACAACCATGCTATGACAAGCCCTCTGATCACAGGTAGAAATAAAGAATCCTCCAAAAGCCCCACAGTCCTGACCCCCAGGAACAGTGAACTGCACCTTCACTGAGCTGTCCCATCTGCTGGGATAATGTTACAGCAAAACCAGCCCAAAGCAGCCACCGACAAGCCACTCACCTCCAGCAACTGAGCCCAGAGTGAATCTGTATGCAGACTCGGCAATCTGGAGCCAGATAGGCCTGCCCAAGCCAGGAGATTGCTGAGGGGGAAGAAGAAAATAGAAAAGTCTGAAAAATGTATTTTGCAACTACAAAAAAAAAAGAAAAAAAAAAAGCCAAAGGAAAATCTAAACCTGAAAGAAAACAGTGCGTTTTTGTTATTGTTTGTTTGTTTATTTTTTTTGCTTTTTAAAGAGAAACACCCCAGGGCTGGAGAGAAATGGCTCAGAAATTAAGAGCACTCGCTGCTCTTACAGAGGACCGTGTTTGGGATCCCAGCATCCTCATGGCGGTGCTCTATCACCTGTAACTTCAGTTCCAGAGGATTCGATATCCTCTTCTGACCTCCGAGGGCACTAAGCTTGCATGTGATACACAGATATATATGCCCTCCACACACTCAAAAACATAAAATAGATTTAAAAAAATAACAACATACTCAGCAAAATGTGGAGTAGCTTTTTCTTAATTTGCACATGTGGACTGCTGTGGGGGATTCATTATTTTCCTTGAGCAGTTTGTGTTGCTATGCTTGCTTTTGCAGTACTGGGGATTGAACCCAGCCAGAAACAAAACTCTTAAGTAAGCAAATGTACCAGCATATAACATTTACTTCTCTTTAAGTTAATATTTTTAAATATTTTTCTGTTTTTAACATTCGATCACTCATTCATTCACTGTATACGCATTGGGTTGGGAGGTATATGCAGCCATAGCTCACATGTGGAGGCCAGGAGACAACTTTCTGCAATCAGTTCTTTGCACTATATAGGTTCTGAGGATCTAACTCAGGTTGTCAGGTTTGGAGGCAAGCGCCTTTACAAACTGAGCCATCTCACCTACCCTTTATTATGTTTTTTTGAGATAAAGTCTCAGCTCCTAGCCTGGCCTTGAACTTGCTATCTAGGTGAGGATAGTCTTAAATCATTGACCCTCTTGCCTCCCAAGTGTTGAGATTACAGGCATGCACTGCCTATATAAAAAAATCTTGGCTGGGCAGTGGTGGTGCACGCCTTTAATCCCAGCACTTGGGAGGCAGAGGCAGGCAGATTTCTGAGTTCTAGGCCAGCCTGGTCTACAGAGTGAGTTCCAGGACAGCCAGGGCTACACAGAGAAACCCTGTCTTGAAAAACCAAAAAAAAAAAAAAAAAAAATCTTGTTTTTAGGAATGTATCAAAATTGTCCAGTGTGCTGAGGAGACCTTTAATCTCAGTACTCAGGAGACAGAGGCAGGCGGATTTCTGTGAGTTCCAGACCAGAGAAGACTGATCTAAAATCTCTAACAACTATTGTCCTGCCCATAGTCACGGATCTAACAAAATCTATGCTAATAGTAAAGTAAAACAATGAAATAAATCTGGTTGAGGTTCAGATGCTGTCCCACAGGTCCTGTGCCTGGAGTGACCTGTCTACATCAATGTGCCAGTCCAGAACTTAGTGTTTTCAGTATGAAAATATCCCATACGCTCTATAAGCAGATTGGAACAAAGTAATAAAATACCTACTTTGTTTTAATAAGCTTTTCAAAAAGAAGAGGAGGAGGAGGAGAGGAGGAGGAGGAGGCAGCAGTGGTGGCTTGTGAGACAGTTTAGCCGCTAAAGTGCTTGCTGTACATGCCTGATGACCTGAATTTGATCCCCAGAACCCACAGTGAAAGGAGAGAACTTGCTCCTGAAAGATGTCCTCTGAGCTCCACACAGGTGCACCTGTACACACACACACACACACACACACACACACACAGTAATAATCAACAAAACTTAAAAAAAAAAAAAAGCTATTATCTGGACATGGTGAGTCAGACATGAATTCTAGTTCTAAGGGAAAGGGGGCAGGAGTTTCACAAGTTCAAGGTCATCCTCAGTTACATGGTAAGTTCAAGGCCCATCTGGGCTACAGGGGGCTCTATCTCAAGAAAAAACAAAGTTGAATTAAAATATATAGACTAGCTACACAGAGAAACCCTGTCTCGAAAAACATACACACACACACACACACACACACACACACACACTCTAAAGCTAAGCATGGAGGTGCATACCTGTAATCTCACCTACTCAGGAGGCAAAAGCCAGTGGGTCAAGAGTTCAAAGCCAAGGGCTGGAGAGATGGATCAGTGGTTAAGACTGGCTGTTTTTCCAGAGGAATCGGGTTCAGTTCCCAGCACCCATACAGTCACAATGATCTAAAACTCAATTTCCAGGAGTGCTCTTTTGTGGCCTCCACAAGCTGCATGTACACACGCACACACACGCACACACACACACACACACAAAGAGAGAGAGAGAGAGAGAACACCTATAAACATAAAATAAAAAATAAGAATTTTAAAAAATGAACTCAAGGCAAACAAACGTTGGATCCAAAGTTGAACCCGATCTTATAAAGGAATAAAAAGGTTCTTTTCATAAAATAATAGGTCTATAATCCCAAAGAAGCATCAAGTGACCACTAATTCCCTTATTCACATGGGAGGTTTCTCCTGCATTCAACAATACAGATTTTTCTTTCAACTCTCTTTCTTCAAAGAGTGTTTATAAGCCCTGCAAAATCCTATGAAAACTGAAGGATTATTCTGTGCTTTAACTCTTAGCTAAAACATCTCAAACTACAAGTACTCAAATGCCTTTTGACAGAAATGTCACCTTCATTCCCATTAAACAGCGTTTGTAAGAGAACATTCCAGTGTAGGCTACCGAGATGGTTTTTTTCCTTAAGGCTCAGTTATCATTACAACTTCCTTGTATTCAGCTATGCAAATTAATGTAATTAATGCCATAGGTTTCACATCATGAATATTCATAAATGCACTGTCCCTATAACTGTCATCCTTATAATGACTACGTACTGAATTTTTAGCATTGGGCTAAAGGAAAATATTCAGGTCTGAGACAATCAGACCTGAGCAAAGGGGCAAAGGCAAAGGTACTTTTCCCTTGAGGTTAGGACCTGATACAGTCAATAAGTTAACCCGATGATAAGGTTAACCTGGTAAGGTTACGGCTGATAGTTAACAAGGCTAATTAAGTGTTTTTCAAAGCAGAATGAAGTTGAGATACTTAAATGCTTTTAACTGGATCCCTCGGGAACTTGAGATTTCCTTTGAAATAAGGCTTACTTATTTATTATTTATTTGTGTTAAACGTAGGATGGAGTTGTGCCAGTTAAGGAGCCGGGCCTACACCAAGCTGCTTTTATAGCACGGCCACTCAATGCAGAGAAAGTGTCTTCCGACAACACATACCAGTCTGGGAGAGCAAGGACAGCGGAAGTCAATTTTACAGCAAGTGTCTGAGAACAACAAAGCTGGGTTCTACATGATCTTCGTGTGGTCAGAGGGGCGAGGCAGGGCTAGGGAACACAAACCGAAGCCACTCTGAGCCACGCCTATGGCTTTCCAGGACCTCCATTGCCAGTCTGTATTATTAGCCTTTCAAAGTAAGATTAAAACCCAAAGCCATGACAGTACAGAAGAACCAAGTGGGTAGAGGGAAAATACATAAATTTTAATTATTTTCTTATGTCTTTATATAAAACAATGTATATATACTTTCCTCCCAATATGAGGGAGTTCAGACGCATTAAAAACTGCAGTATCTTTCAATCTCAAATGTTTAATGAGATAATGTTTAATGACTTGTAAATAAATCATAGCTTTTGTATAAACCTGATTTCCTCCTTTTGGAGAACATGTTTCACTTTTGTGGAGCTAGCCAGTAAACTGTAATGTTTTCCTCCATGCGTTCATGAATCCAAGATCAAAGGTGGTCCAAGAGACTACAAACTGCACAGAGAGACAAAGTCCCCAGACTAAGGAACAGCATGCGTGAAATAAAGATGCAGTCATCCCGGGAATGTTAAGGCAGAGCACAGCTCAGCTCATTTTGAGCAAACGGCATAGAGCATTAATGTGCTTTCTCACAGAAATAAAACACACACATACAGTTATATGCCTGAGAAGGTTCGTCACAAATCATTTACCCCATACAGTTGAAAGAGTAAACATGGGACACCCAGAAAGAAAAAAATAAGGAAGATTGTTTGCCCATTCTCATAGAGGGATAACCTGGGCTTAACCTCCAAACTCATGCAAGCATTAAAAATGTACACATCTTTTTCTCTGCGGCCTTTTATTAACCTTTACCTAACTCAGTTTCTTCAGATTACAACTTCCATCTGGGGAAGTGTGGACACAGCTCAGTCAGTACAATGCTTGGCTGGCATGAACCCTGGGTTCAATCCCCAGCACTCATAAAACGGGTGTAGTATACAACTGTAACACCAGCACTCAGGAGATGGAAGCAGAAGGATCCAAGTTCAAAACCAGCCTTTGCTACAGACTGAGTTCAAGGGCAGTAGTGGTGGGGCAGGGTTCATTTTTTGAGCTGCAAATACAGCTTGGAGTAGAGTACCTGCCTAGGATGTAGGAGTCTGAGGTTCAACCCCAAGAACACAAAAGAAACCTCCAATATATATCTCTCTCTCTCCCTCACCCACACTCCATTCTGAGATGCTATTTCACGTAACCTAAGCCAACCTCACATCTGCTATGTAGCCAAGGCTGGCCTTGAACTCCTGATGAACCTCTTGCCCGATCCCCCCACCCACCATGTATGAAGATTACAGACACTTTGTTGCCACATCCCACAAAGTTACATTGTCTATATGGGTACAGTCAAGCACACTTTCTAATCCCAGCACCTGAGGGGCTAAGGCAGGAAGACTGTGAGTCAAAGGCTAGCCTGTACAACATAGCAGGACCCTGTCACAAGCAGGAAAAAAAATCATTTTTTCACCACACACCATATTCATGCATTCCTTTCTCCTCTTAGTAAATGTCTGGAGTGTTTCCACTGTTTAATTCTAATGTAAGCATTCTTGGACATCTGCTTTTAAGTTTTATTTACTGTTTGTGGTGGTTTGAATAGAAATGCCCCCCCCCATGTATTTGAATGTTTGGCCCATAGAGAGTGGCACTATTAGGAAATGTGGCCTTGTTGGAGTAGGTGTGGCCTTGTTGAAGGAAGTGTGTCACTGTGGGGACAGGCTTTGAAGTCTCAGATGCTCAAGCCATGCCCAGTGTGGCTTGTAGTTCCCTTCTGCTGTTTTGAATCAAAATGGAGAACTCACAACTCCTTCTTCAGCATCATGTCTAACTGTGCACTTCCTGCCATGATGATAATGGACTAAACCTCTGAACTAAGCCAGCTCTGACTAAATGTTTTCCTTTACAGGAGTTGTGGTGGCCATGGTGTATCTTCACAGAAATAGAAACCTTAACTAAGACACTGGTGTGTGTGTGTATGTGTGTGTGTATGTGTGTGTGTGTGTGTTTACATATCACCACGCAAACCCGGAGGCCACAGGACATCTTCCAGGAATCTGTTCTCTCCTTCTACTAAGTGAATTCTAAGAATCAAACTCAGGAATCAAGCTTAGCTGTGACCCTTTAATACAGCTCCTCATGTTGTGGTAACTCCCAACCATAAAATTATTTTTATTGCTACTTCATAGCTGTAATTTTGCTACTGCTATGAATCATAGTATAAATATCTGTGTTTTCCAGTGGTCTTTCGGGGGGCAGGGAGGTGAGGAGTCAAGACCCACAGGTTGAGAGCTGATGCCCTAGAGAATCCTGATTAATATACTAAGCTATCCTGCTGACATTTATTTGGAGGAAGCTAAATGAACCATTTCTCAGTTATTAATTTATTTTTGTGGTGTCTGTGAATCAGGGTCTCACAGACACTACACAAGCATTCGACCACTGAGTCTTCCCAACCCCAGTAACAGATATGAACAACAAGGACAGATAAAATAGAGACATAAACTGCACAATATCTTTTCACAGTTAAGTTTTTCAAAACTCAAGAGTGATTTTCATAAATGCACAGTACAAAATGCAAAGTTCAATTCAGTAAAAAATTGTTAAATATTTCAATATCTTAAGTTTTTTTATATTATAAATTTTTTACTTAAAAAAAAAAACACCGAATTTTAATAAACCTACCCATTTTTAAGGACTGAGAACTTACAATAGAAATCAATTTTGAAGCCCAGTGGGTGGCCAACTCATAATTCCAGTGATTGGGAAGAGGAAACTAGACAATCAGGAAGTCAGAGCTAACCCTAGCTACATAATGAGTTTGAGGCTAGCCTGGAATACATGATTGTCCTGTCTCAAATAACAAAAAAATAAAATAAAATAAAATAGAAAGGAGAGAAACTTTGTAACAGAAAGCAAAAATTTAGGGCAAAGGGAAACCAAAAAGCTCAACCACTGTGCACAGCAGAGACTACTAATCTTCCACATGCAGTCAAAGTATGGCCACGAGTGAAGGCGCCAAAGGGCTCTTTTGCATTTTCCCTTTGCTTCAACTGAGTAAAATGTTCTTATTTAGTGTTAAGATAGAATTGGACATTCTAATTGACTTCAGAAAGCAGTTCTATGGAGCTCAAGCAAAAGAAATATCTCCTACCAGACCTTTCTGAAGTCAGCATTTTTGGTTGGCTGGTTGATTGTCTTTTGGAATCACGGTTTTGCCATGTAGCTCAGGCTGGTCTTGAACTCATGAGGCTATCTTTCTGCCTCAGCTTCCTGAGTGCTGGATTGCAGGCACTCATCACCATACTGGCTGAGTACTTTGATTTCTCACTTACCTAATTGACAAAGGAGAGTACCGCAATCCCATGCCTGGCTGCTCACTAAGACGTCACATGAGGAATAGTAGATACCTGTACTCTGGCAACCTGCCTCTTATGCCCCACTGCTCCTCTGTCCTTCTGTCTCCCCATCTCCCAGTACTTCACAAAACCTTATAAAGAACAACGAGAAATAGAAGTTTTCAAGGCTAAGCCCAATGGGACATCAGGAGGAAGATGCCAGCTCCAGAAACCTCAAGCCCCACAAGGCCCTGTGATCCTCTGCCAGAAGTCCAGGTTTCTACTTAAAATAAGACTTTGTTTTGTTTTTTGTTTGTTTTTGTTTTTTTTTAAAAAAATGGTTCCATTCAATCTTGGAGGTCAGCTCATGGGGTCTGGCTTTTTCTACTGAGAACATTTAGAAAATCCAAAATGGAGCTGTATTAACATTACAAGACATGGGCCTCATTGTTATTATATTTAACATTAAAGGAAAACAAATGTTCTATCTGGTTCACTAATCAGATACATTTTCTTTTTCTATCTTGTAATCTGTTAGGCACAATCACAGTGATAGTTTGTTTCAATTGCAAAATGCTTTGTACTCAAAAAAAAAAGGGGGGGGGGCGCGGTTCTGTAAATATCAGCTTAACCACACAGAGTGGCCTGAACACTAATCTTTAGGGATGATTAGGCAAATGTCTAAAAAAAAAAAAAGAAAAGAGCATTTGGACTCTTACTTCCCTTATCTTAATAAACTAGAAGATTGAAACTCAAAACCTAGCCATCACATCACATCAGCTCGTGAGGGTGTGGGAGATAATTTGGTAAACAGAACCTGGGAGCTAGGATCTCCAGGGCCTGTCATAATCATGCCAACTGAAATCGTTAGGCTCACCTCACATCAGTTTGGTTTTTTTTTAATGATTTCTTCTTATTTTTTACGTACAATGGTGTTTTATTTACATGTATGTCTGTGTGAGGGTATGGGATCCCCTGGAACTGGAGTTACAGACAGTTGTGAGCTGCCACGTGCAGAGAATTGAACCAGGACCCTCTAGAAGAGCAGCCAGTGCTCTTAACCTCTGAATGAACTCTCTTCCCCTACCACCCCCCCACACCCCCATTCAAGCATTTTTGAAGGTGAACAGAGTCACGGACTGCTCATACCTGCCTCTGAAGCTCTGCCAGGTTGTAAGGTAAGGCCCCCTCAGCCAGCGGAGCTATTCTCTCGATGTCTGCCAGAGTCAAGCGCCTTAAGGGAGAAAGGTGGCAAAGAGAATTGTTAGACATGACAAACCCCTTAGGTGGAGCACACCTTTCTTCCCCAAACTCTGAAGAGACAGTATTTAAAGGGGCCACTGCTTTATTCATGTTTTATGACCATTTTAGTGAGAATAAAAATGAACCTTCAGATCTCATTTACAACAGAAGCAAAAGCCCCCAGAGAAATCCCTGAAGAGGGAATGGATCTAATGGAATTCCAGTGATGGACTCAAACAGTGAACAAGCAATCACACCAAAGTCAAGGTCCACATTCCTTCTCCATGATGCAGAAGTCTCCAGTGTCCCCCGAGGAAGGTTAGAAACAAGGAGAAAGACCGTCAGCTGCCTTCAAGAGAAGGGAAGGGTGGGAAGGAATAATCTTACTCTTCTCTCTCTCTCTCTCTCTCTCTCCTTTTTTCTTATACTACTCTTCTTCAAAGCCCTTGAGTTTTGAATCGTGTGAATGCAGCGCTATGGGTATCAAAACTGACTTTAAAATAAGTACATTCCGTGAGCCAGACAAAAGGCCATTTTAGATGTAGCTTTGAGAAGGACTTTTAAAAAACATTTATTTACATGAAGAAGGCTGAAAGAATTTGTCTGAAAGTGTGAATTTTAGATGGTTGAGACCTGGCCTGGCAGTTGTGTCAATCACCCCAACACTGCTGGTGCACAAGGCATCTGAAAGACTAAATATCATCTGTCTAGCAGTGCGCCATACAGCAAGAAGGCATGCAGGCATATCCAACTCCTTCAGTCCTCAGATATTTAAAAATTATTTGTAATTATGTGTATTTGTGTGTATGTATAGGTGCGGGTACATGCTTGTAAGTGCAGGTGCCCTCTGGAGCCACCAGAGAGTGTTGATCCTCTGAAGCTGAAGATCCAAGCAGGTATGTGCCACCCAATGTGTATGCTGGGATCAAACCTGAGTCCTCTGCAAAAGGGGCAAGTGGCCTGAACTGCAGATCCACCTCTTCAGGTCCAGTATATCCAGTATTATTATTTAAAGAACTACCATAGGTGACTGGAAACAACAACCCAGGTTTTTAAACAGACCATTTGCCTCTTCAGCCCTGTCCACTGGGCACTAGTGCCTGAGGGCTCCGCATGCATTTGCATGTCTTTGCATGTTAAATGTCCTCTACACACTTTTGTGGTTTTTAACTTATAACAGAGGCATAAACATCTGAGCTTGTCTCTGGGGAAAGCATGATGATGTATTAGGTATATCTTAAGAAAGGAATACTCTCCAACACAAATTGGGTACGCTCTATTCAGAAAAACGACCTTTTATGGCAATCAAAAAGGATGCAATGTTCTTCCATGTACCTCAGCCTTATTTAAATGAATTTACAAACTTAGCCAACTTTTTACAAATCTTGTTAAATTCAGACCACCAGGAAAGTCTGCATAAAGCCTGTCTTCTTCCTCTCCCCAACTCTCTGCTCATTTTCCTCCTTCTCCCTCTTCACTCTCACCCTTCTCTCTCCCTCCCTGTACCCTCCCCCGAATTTATCTCTTGGCTCTTAGCTCCAACCCATTCTCTCTTTGCTTCTGCCCCTGGCTGCCCCTCTCTCTCCCTCCCTCTGCCTCTCTGGCCTTCCATTCCCTCTCTCTCCTCCCATTTCTCTTGCTAAGAATCTATACACTGAAGACAAAGCTATTTTAATTCTTTCTTTTCTTTCTTTTGTTTTTGTTTTGTTTTGGACACAGACACTGTGTAGTCCTGGCTGTCCTTTGGCTCCCTAATCAGAGAAGGCTGGTCTTGAACTCACAGGAGCTCGATTACCTCTGCCTCCTGAGCGCTGGAATTAAAGGTGTGCCACCACAAAGGACATGCATGGTATGTTCTCACTTATAAGCCATAAAGCCCAGGATAACCACACTACAATCCACAGACCCAAAGAAGCTAAATAAAAAGGAGGGCCCACGGCTTCAATCTTTCTCAGAAGGGGAAATAAATAGATGTCAGAGGTGGATGGAGGGAGGGAACAGGATGGGTGAGGGGATGGGGAGGAAAATGGGGACAGGGGGCAGGTATCAGGTGTAGGGAGAGGAAGAGTCATCTCTAGATCTCAGCGGCCTGGGGGGTGGGCAGGGGGTTTATGGGGCTGACTCTACCTGAGATGCCTAGCAGTGTGGGACATGGAGCCCGAAATAACCACCTTTCGTAGCCAGGCAAGACTTCCTGGAGGGATAGTGACACCGACCCACCCGCAAAACCTTCGATCAAAACCTTCGTCCTCCCTACAAGATGTTCAGGGACAAAGATGAAGCAGAGACAGAGGGAATGGCCTACCAATGACTGGCCCAAATTGAGACCCATCCCATGGGCAAGAACCAGTCCCTGACACTATTAATGATACTCTGTTATGCTTGCAGACAGGATCCTAGCATAACTGTTTTCTGAGAGGCTCCACCCAGCAGCCAATGGAAACAAATGCAGAGACCCACGGCCAAACATTAGATGGAGCTCAGGGAATCTTGTGGAAGGGTTGGGAGAAGGATTGAGATTCCACAGGAAGACCAACAGAGTCAACTAACTTGGACCCTTGGAAGCTCCCAGAGACTGAACCACCAACCAAAGAGCCTGCATAGGCTGGACTTAAGCCACTCTGCACATATGTAGCAGATGTGCACCTTGGCCTTCATGTGGGTCCCCCAACAACTGGAATAGGGGAGGCTGTCCCTGAATCTGTTGCCTGTCTGTAGATCCCATCCCTCTAACTGGGCTGCCTTGTCTAGCCTCAGTGGGAGAGGATGTCCCTAGTCCTACAGAGACTTGATGTGCCAGGGTAGGGTGATACCCAGGGAGACCTCCCCCTTCTCAGAGGAAAAGGGGAAGGGGGAATGGGGAGCAGCTGTGGGAGGGGGTACTGGGAGGAGAGAGGGGAAGATATTGAGATGTAAAGTAAATAAATAAATTTTCAAAAAAAGAATACATACATTGAAAAGGCTGTCAGTAAAGGACGTGGTGCATGTCACATCTCTGAAGATTCACCCTGTACTAAACACCATGAAGAGATACTGCAAGTCTTACCCTGAAGCATTATATAGGTCTGCAAGCTGGTACAGGATATCAATTTCTAGTGGAGTGACCTGTCCATAGCGTATGGCGCTCTGGGCAAATTCCTCTGGAAGAGAAAGAAACAAAGGTTAGCATTTCAGGAGTCTAATATAAAGTGTGTGTGTGTGTGTGTGTGTGTGTGTGTGTGTGTGAGAGAGAGAGAGAGAGAGAGAGAGATTTTAGCACTATTCTAAGCATGTAAAATTGAATGCTCAGGTTCAGCCTATAACTGCATTCCAGAAAGCTGGGGGTAAAATAAACGTTAAGAGTATAAAATTGCAGAAACAGATCTTCAACAACAAAACAATCCCTTTCTAGTCCTCGCTTCTCCTGCTCTAGTCTCCAGAGTTACAAGATAAAGGTGGCTGCTCTGAGGTCTCCCAAGACACTCTACCATCACTCACCCAAAAGCAGTGGCCTTGCTCCTCTCTCCAGGGCAACTCGTTTTCAGTGCAAACAAGCTGCCACCACACTGCCACTGACCTGTTTGACTGATTGGGCCAAGGCTCTTTTCAAAACTGTCAAAAGCACTTTCGCATTCCTGACCTCAGTATCTCTTTGAGCACTGTACCTGGGCTTCCAGGCCCAATGTGAAGCATGCACATGCATCAAACACGCGCGCAGGCGCAGGCATGCAAATGGCAACTGACTATCCTGATCCCATTGTTCTGGGGTGAACTTAGACTGGCTTCACGTCTATCTGATGAAAAACAAACATTGGTCTATCTGTCTGATTAAAAGCACGGACTCAAAGATTCCAATTGACTTTTAAATCTTACCCTTGGTGACTTCAATATCTTTCCTCGTGCCTGCTAGCGTGCTATAGATCTTACGAACAAGCTCCATATTGTTGAGTAAGGAGTTAAAGGCGTTGAAGTAGGAGAAGCTAACTTGGTGTGAGGTACTCCCTCCGGCAGCCTAGGAAACAACAACACAAAAAGTTTAAAACTCAAAAGAAAGAAACATGGTTTGGACTCTGCATTTATTTATTTTTTTTTTCTCAAAGTGGACCCAAAGGAGTCTCTATCATTAAAACAATTAGCTCCCAGCCCACAAATACAAGGGGCGATCTGACTAAAACACAGTGTACTTTGTACCCGTAGGGAAGGCTATGCACTTTAAGTTTTAAGGAAGAAGGTAACATCTGGAAGTTGGAGTTCATGGTTCACCCATCACTAAGGTCAGAAACAACAAATATAATTACTGCAGATCAAAACCTGGCTATTTAATCAGGATTCGTCAAGCCCCTCAATGCCTGCTGCTCCTGGGAAAATATCAGTGTATAATAATAAGGAATATTGCCTTAACTTGTTTATTTTTTCCTATGCACATACACAAAACCCAAGCACTAACTTAATTTTTTTCCAAGCTGTAGATTGAGATCAAGGCTTCTCTACTTACTATGCACTCAACCACTGAGTAGCCTTAAATTTTAAGACTGTTGTAAATTGATTATTTTATTCTTTGTATGCTGGTATTTTGACCACATGTATTTGGTATACCACAGGTGTTCCTGGTACCAGAGAAAACCTGAGAAGGGTGTCAGATCCCTGGAATGGGAGTTCTGGATGGGTGTGAGCTACTATGTTGTTACTGGGAATTGAACCCAAGTCCTCTGGAAGAGCAGTCAGTGCTCTTAACTGCTGAGCCATCTCTTCAGCCCTGAAACCATTTTATTATATCAAAAAAATAAAAAAAAAAGCCATTGGTGTGTCTAAGATACCTATGTGCAGCTCTCCGATCCTGCATCGTATAAACACAACTCCCCAAAGCTCCCCAGATGTTAGCCGGTCCGGGGAGGGTTCACTGTCTATTAAGTTTATCACACCTCAGGGCCCACTCACACTGGATAACAGGCAAGCGGCTTTCCTTTACCATCTGTGGAGACTGAGAAAGTAGCTCCTCACTTTGCCCGTCATTTACGTATAGTCTCAAAAGAGAAAGATTTGGTGTTGTTTTTGTTTGCTTGTTTGTTTTTTTTTCAGTTTCCAAAAGTCTAATTCCCAAGTTATAAGACAGAGGTGATGCAGAACTGTCACTGTTCAAAACTCAAAGAAACACTGATAGAAACACCAAGGTAACAACCCGGGTCAAAAAGGACTATTACAAACAGTGTGATTTTTCTGGTTTCTCTTTGACATCTAAATGCTTCCCCTTCTACATTGTAAACAACAATGGGCAGAAGTGTCTGCCCTCCTCATATGGATTTTGTTTTTATTAATGTCAATCTGGCTACCAAAGGCAAGGCTCCTGTGCCTTAATATTTTCCTCTGAGGGTTACGATGGCACTTTGGTAAACGGACAACCATCTAACACAGCTGGAAAATCCAAAACGGATCCCTCCATCCTGGCTGATGCTGCACGAGTCCTTCTCTCTGGATTTTCTCCCCTTCTTCTCGCCTTCTCTCCCTGATCCCTTTTCTGCCCCTCCTTTCATCTTTGGTTGGGGTACGAGGTGAAGGTACAGAAGCGGGCAGGGGCAGGGGTGACATGTGGAGGGGAGAGTGACATGTTCCATGTTCAAATTATCTGAAGAGAAAGACCAGAAGTTGATCTCTCTACCCCAGTGTAAGTCACGGATAATGATCTTCAGCTGAAACAACACACGTACCCATTGGCTTTCGTCCATTCTAAACAAGCAGTAATCAAAAGCTTACACATAGCACAGCGTGTGTACAAGAAAGCAGGTGAGGTGAGTTTCACCACTGTGTGAGGAAGCGGGTGGCATGAATTTGCTGTGGGTCCACATGATTATCTGAGAGAGATTTGCACTCTGACAGAACAAAAGACCTGTGTCTGGTACATAGACTCTGAATGTGCAATTGAAAGGGCAGAGGACAACACCTTCAGGGGCTGGTGGCCCCACATTTCCTCCGTGTTTTCTGACATGAACGTGGTTATTAAATGTGCAGGGGCCAGTGAGCAACCCTCCAGCACACAGAGGAAGGAGCTGTGGTATCTAGACTGCCAGAGCTTAGGGTGGAAGGTGTCAGAAGTCGAGATGAAAGCAAGACTACACTGAAATACAGAGATCGCTGTCTCTTGTCTATGAACCCCCATGGGTTTACTGGACATCGTAAACAGAAATACATGAGAGCAAGATGGTAGCTCTGGATGAAGCTAAAACCTAAGACCACTCACCTTATACAGAGAGAGAGAGAGAGAGAGAGAGAGAGAGAGAGAGAGAGAATGAGAATCACACAGTTTAACCTTCTAACAGCTAAACACGAAGCCTGATTAGTTAAGAGCCAAGAAGGTGTTCTAGAACCCAGCGGTTCACAAACTGTTCAGGAAGTGGAAAGTGAAGCCCATCTTCTTACTTACTGAGACCAGGTTCTCCTCCACAAAAGGAGTGAGCATGTGGGACCGGATGGTGACCATGACATCACTGAAATCCAGACCTGAGATCATGCCGCTTTTGCTCTTGTCTTTCAGCGCAAAGGCTTGCCTTGCGTGTTCCAATTGCAGTTCCTGCAGGAAGGAGAGAGAAACCACATTTAACCGGAGCACATCCTGAGGACACGTTCTGCGGCTCTGAATTCACACTAAAGCATCTGATTTGTTCAGGAGGCTGACAGATGTGATGCATGGTAGTCCTTGTGGAAAGAGAGTGGATCAGAGCTGTCAGTTACTGAAGGAGAGGGAAAGGGAACCTTCTGATTTTACTTGGACCATTTCCATGACTGAAAACAAAGGATACAGCGCTTTTACTGCCTGCTTCCAGCTGCTACAATATACAGTGATTTACTCTCTCCTGCTTGAAGACTTGCTGTCCACAAGAGCTTCCTGAATTAAGAGTTTACATTCATTTTCAGTTTTTCACTTTTAAATGTTGCAATCAGAACCAGTCTCTCCTTTTTTTCTGCATCAGACACCATTTTTTTCCAAATGATTTAAAAAAAAAACAAACGAATTTTGAAACTCTACCAAATGCCAAGCACAATACTTCCTAATTCTAAAATGAAAGACCATATGAAACCTAAGAAGAAGAAAGACCAAAATGTGGATGCTTCAGTGTTTCTTAGAAGGGTGAGCAAAATACCCACAGGAGGAAAGATGGAGACAAAGTGTGGAGCAGAGACTGAAGGAAAGGCCATCCAGAGACTGCCCCACCTGGGGATACATCCCATATACAGCCATCAAACCCGGACGTTCTTGTGGATGCTGGGAAGTGCTTGCTGATGGAAGCATGATAAGCTGTCTCCACAGAGGCTCAGGCAGAGCCTGACAAATACAGAGTCGGATGCTCGCAGCCAACCATTGGACTGAGCATGGGGCCCAGATGGAGGAGGGAGGAGTTGGAGAAGGGACTGAAGGAGCTGAGGGGGTTTGCAGCCCCATGGAGGGAGAAACAGTGTCAACTGGCCAGACCCCCCCGGAGCTCCGGGGGACTGGGCCACCAACCAAAGAATACACATGGGGGAACCCATGGTGCTGGCCACATATGTGGCAGAGGAGGGCCTTGTTGGCCATCAGTAGGAGGAGAGGCCCTTGGGCCTGAGGGTGTTAGATGCCCCAGAGTAGGCAAATGCCAGGGAGGGAAGACAGGAGTGGGTGGGTAGGTGGGGGAATACCCTCATAGAAGCAGGGGGAGGGGCGATGGAATAGGGGGTTTCCAAAGGGGAAAACATTTGAAATGTAAATAAAGTAAATATCCACAAATAACAAAACAAACAAACAAACAAACAACAACAACAACAAAACGATCAAAGTGTGAAACTCTACCAAATGCCAAACGCAATACTTCCTAATTCTAAAATGAAAGTTAGGGACAGGAAACTGTAAGCTGTGTTCATTATCAATCTGTCAGGCTTTGGGGACAGTCACTGTCAAGCTCTAAAACAGTTCAGAAACTCACTGAGGTTTTGAACTGCTGTAAAACCAAGTGTTGTAACAAGTGACATCAATAAAAATAGTAAAATGTACTCCAGGGTATGATACCAAAGTCTAAACCAGAGCATTTCTGTCTTGGGCACCCATGATGTAATCCAAACGGATGAGCTGGCACAACACATGATGTGTATTCAGATGCCATGTTAATGTTCCACGCAGCTGCAAACTGTAGTCACATTTAAAGATTCTCCAAAGGTAAGGTCAAATATTATCATTGTAACCATTCACCAAAATAATGGCTTATCTTTTCCTGACATTTAAAATACTTTAGGCAGCTGGGGGGAGTCACTGGTAGAATGTATACATGTCATACCCAGGCCCACAAATGGATGGATGGACATATAGATAGATAAAAGAAATAATTTTTGGTTGAGGTCTCATACTTTTTATTTATTTTTTACATATGTATGTATATCTTTAAAAAACAAACAAAACAAAAAAAAAACCAGGGTCTCATTCATGTAGTCCAGGTTAGCTTTGAACTCTGTGTAGTCAAAATTAGCTTTGAATTCCTGATTCTTCTGCCTTCAGCTCCCAAGTACTAGAATTTCAGGCATGCAACCACCACATCTGGTTTTAATTATATTTCCCATGGACTTTTGATATCTCAGTAGTAATTCAAATCATTAAAATTAACTTAGCAAACATTCATTTTATAATTCTTTATGCTATCCATTTGTTTTATGTGGTTTTCTGTATGTGTGTGATATTTCATAATAAATTTTCGAAGAATTCTTATCAGGATGATGAGCTAAAGACAAGTCTATCAAACCTTGTAAGTCTTTCAGTGGGTCAAGAGCTCCAGATAGCTCTACAGAGGTGGCATGAGCCTTCAAGGCATATCTGGAATGAGAATCAAATAAAGGCTGGGATCCCATCAGAAATGCAAAACCTATAAGCACACACATTTAAGTCCAGAGGTGGAGACTGAAGGATGAGAAGTTCAAAGTCAGCCTTGACTGATACTTTGAGTAAGAGACTTGGATTTTTTATAGTCTGGTTGCCAAGTAGGGAATAGAGCTGGAGGCTATGGACAGTTGCTACGGACACGGATTTAAGTTCATTTCCCTCTTTCAGGGTTGTGTTCTGCACCAACTTCCATCAGCCTCAGGTTCCTCTGTTAAACTCTCCAGATGGACACGCAGCCTTAAGTTTTCTACCAGAGTTGGTAAAGGCAGAGAGCGGCTAGGCTAATAGCTGATGGGGTAGACAGGTAACTGCTTCGTGCGTGTGTGTGTGTGTGTGTGTGTGTGTGTGCGCGTGCGCGCGCGCGTGTGCGTGGTATTGTGTGTGTTATGTGTGCTATATATGGTATGTGTGTGTGGTGTTGTGTGCATGTGGTATGTGTGGTGTGTGTGTCTGGTATTGTATGTATGTCTGTGTGTGTTATGTGTGGTGTGTGTGTGTACATGTGTGGTGTGTGGTGTTTTGTGAGTGTGTGTGCATTTATATGGTGTTGTATGGTATGTGTGGTGGTGGTGGTGGTGGTGGTGTGTGTGATGCAGAAGAATATGCATGAATGGGAACATAGAAGCCACAGGAGGACACCAGGTGTCCTGTTCTACTCCCCTTCATCTTATTTATTCCCTTCCTCTCTTCAGACAAACTTTCTCACTGAACCTGGAGCCAGGACAGCAGCCCTCAAGTCCAGGGGCCCTCCTGCCTCTGCCTCACACAGCCCTGGGATTACAGGTATCCCATCACGTAAACATGCCCACCCACCTTTTCTGGTGTAAGTTGGGGATTGGACTGATTCTCATCCTTGTGCAGCAAGCACTGTACATGATGAGCCATCTCCTAAGGCCAGGTACCCATTTCTTAAATAGAGCAGATGATCTCATCCACTAATCCAAAGGCCTTAACACACAGGCATCCCAGGGTCCCAACGAAATGGCCTTACCACAGCATTTTCCTGCCAGGTCTAAAGTTAATGAATCCTAAGCTGGTAGTGTACAAGGGAATGGCCCCCATAGGCTCATGTTTACTTGGTTGGTAGCTATCTCGGGAGGCTTAGGGGGTCTGGTCTTGATGGAGGAAGTATGCCACTGGGGGAGGGCTTTGAGGTTTCAAAATACATACTGAGTTATCTCTGCGTCCTGCTTATGAATCAAGATGCGAGCTCTCAGCTGTTTCTGCCACCATGTCTTTGCTCTGCCATCATGACTCTAACCCTCTGAAACCTTCTATACATGGCTTGGTCATGGTATTTTGTCACAATAGAAAGGTAACTAAACTGACTACCATAAACCTGTAGTGTTTAGTAAGTCCTAATCTTAAATATGAACAAAGGACCGTCAGGACCCCCCTCACCCCAAAAAAAGCCTCTACTATGAAAAACAGAGACCCAGACAAGAAGAAAACCTGGAAGCTGGATGGACCAAAACAGAAAGAGGCTGGAGAGCTGACTCACGAGTTCAGAGTGTTTACTGCTCTAGCAGGGGACCCACGTTCAGTTCCTAGCACCCACACTAGGAGGCTTACACTACTTGTAACTCCAGTTCCGGGAGGGGAGTCAATGCCCTTTTCTGGCCCTCTAAGAGCAGCTATAGACACACGGTGCACATGAACATACAAAGGAGCGTATATGTAACAACTCCGTTTAAAAGCAAACAGAAAGAGGAAACAGAAGGAGAAAAAATGAAATTTGTAGCAAACATACTCTGAAGGAAATGAAATTGAAAGCCCCATCTTTAATATCATCAAAGAGGTAGGGGAAATAGTATAATAGGAACGGTATGCTGTTTTTCTGCCTTTTTTGCTATTTATTTATTTATTTAAGACAAAGTCTTAAAGTATATCCCAAGCTAAAATCCAATTTGGAATTTTCTCCCTGCCTCAACCCACAGACTACATTACCACAACCGGAAATGCCATTAAAACAAACAAAGAAAGAAACAAATAAATAGACAGATAAAATTTTAGAAGGAATATTCAGAAAACCAAGAGAACTCTTCAAGATTTCAAAACATAATAAATACTAATTTAAAAAATTTAGAGAGCCAGAAGGAAAATAGGGCAAAAACTAAAAGAAAAATTGCAAAAGAGGAAAATAACTTCGAAAACTGAAGTTTCCTTATGAGATCCTACTGAATGCTCAGTAAAATGATTAAAAGTAAGCTCACATGAATACATATCATCAAGAAGGCAAGGCAGGCAAGCATAGGGAATAGATCTACTTGGCATGAGCCATGAACACAACCTTTTCCAAACAGGGCTCCTAGTGACCTGTGAGTAACTCCAGACTCCCATCTACATCAAGCTGTACATGCTTCCTACACCAAATAATGGGAACATTCCTCTTTGGGAACATTAGCATGCACGTGAATGACAAAGGACAATTTATGGTAATTGGTTCTCTCTTTCTATCTTATGGGTCCTAAGGATTGAACTCAGTTCATCAGACTTGGTGGCAAGTGCCATCTTGATGGCCTTGCTATTGACCATCTTACCCCTATGTACACTTGGGTATGCTTATGATTAAAATCAGGTGCATTATGGGAAAGAGTATGGGTAGTAAAGGTTACATAACTCAAATTTGTTAACTGAAGTAGAAAACTACCCATGTTGTGCCCTTTAGTAACAAGTCCCTCCTCCCTTCCTGCCTGCTGCCTGCCTGCCTGCCTGCTGTCTGCCCGCTGCCTGCCCGCTGCCTGCCGCCTGCCTGCTGCCTGCCCGCTGCCTGCTCGCTGCCTGCCGCCTGCTGCCTGCCTGCCTGCCCGCTGCCTGCCGCCTGCCTGCCGCCTGCCTGCCTGCCTGCCCGCTGCCTGCCCGCTGCCTGCCACCTGCCTGCTGCCTGCCCGCTGCCTGCCACCTGCTGCCTGCCTGCCTGCCTCCATAAAAGAAGCCCTGGGCAGTAGTAACCCGAGACCCACAACCCCTCTGTGGTCATGCTCACTTCTGTGTGCTTCCACGTGTTCTCATGTGCGCTCTCTGTACTATCACTCTGCTCCTGAACAAAGCTTCCTTGAGACTGCATCTATGGATGCCCTTATTTCTTTATCAAGACTAGGGAACAACCAGTCAAGAAACCAAACACTGGTAATGAGAGGGGTGGCAGTGGTGGGGTGGAGAATCCAAAAAAAAACAAAAAACAAAAAACAAAAAAAACCCCAGAATGCAAGAGAAATCAGCAATGAGAATGGCAATGGCACGGGGCTTCTTAACGTCAATGCCACAAAGCAGAAAGCATACAAAAAAAAAAAAAGCCTTAAAAACCAACATCCAGTCAAACTATTTAAGTTTAATGATGGAAGCTTTTCACACATGAGAAAAGTCTCAAAATTATTTCACTTTTCTCAGAGAGCCAATACAGGAAGCATTCTGTCAAAAAGAAGAAAACCATTATTTAGGAAAGATGAAATCCAGGGAACAGAAGATGTGCAATGTACCAGAAGGGCAAATGGGCTCTTCAGGCTGAAGGTGACGGCAACCAGAGAGTAGCAGCCATGGGCAAGATCAGCTTCACCTTCAGACTGTAAGGACACCAGGAAATGGTGCTGCTGCTCTAGAAAACACTCTGGTGTTTCTTCAGAATGTCAGGCAAAAGGGCCCAGACACAGCTCAATGAGAGAATTTGTCTAGCATGCATGAGGTCTTGGGTGCTATGCCCATCACCACAAAAGGGAAGGAACGAACAGAGGGCCAGAAGGGGAATTAATAGATGCCTTTAAGACTGCAATTCTACCCCGACGACATATATGCACAAGAGAATTGAAAACGGGTCATCTAACGAATATTTGCATGTGAATGTTCGAAGGAGCTACTATGCACAAGAACCAGAAAGTCAGAACAACTCATGAATGGACAAAAATATAGTCATACAATGAATATTAAGTCAAAAAAGAGCCGGGCAGTGGTGGCGCACGCCTTTAATCCCAGCACTTGGGGAGCAGAGGCAGGCGAATTTTTGAGTTCGAGGCCAGCCTGGTTTACAGAGTGAGTTCCAGGACAGCCAGGGCTACACAGAGAAACCCTGTCTCAAAAAACAAAAACAAAAACAAAAACAAACAAACAAAAAAAGTCAAAAAAGAGAAATAAGGAGAGTATCACCACATGATCAGATATGGTGGTTCTTCTGTTGTTCTGTTTGTTTGGTTCTTGAGACAAGGTCTCATATTGCCCAGGTGTGATCCAAATGCATGTTTGAACTCCTATTCCCCTGCCTCAGCCTCCTAAATGAAAAACTACAAGTGTGGAAAAAAGAAAAGAAAAAAAAAGAAAAGAAAGGAAAAACTACAAGTGTGAACAATCACATCCAGCTATAGGCCTAGTGGTTGTTCTGTATGGCAGTACTGAGGATTGAACCTAGGGCTTCACCTACGCTAGGCAAGTACTCTTCCACTGAGCTATAACCCCATTCCCAATATTGCTAATTCTTTTTTGAACCAGGGTCTTATTATGTATCCCTGGTTGAGGTAGAACTCTCTGTGTAGACAAGGCTGGCTTCAAACTCAAATCTGCCTGTCTCTGCCTCCTGAGTGCTGGGATTTGACCTAAGATGGATAGCTATCTTAAATATTATGTTAAGTGGAGGAAAAAGACCCACAAAATATCCTGTCATACAATCCCATTCATATGCCTACATCTAGGTACATCCATACAAACAAAAGGCAGATTAGTAGTCCCCAGAGGATGGAGGGGAAGTTGTTGATGGGAGCAACTCCTAAAAAGGATCAAGCTGTTTTTTATGAAAACGCCTGGGATAGATACAGGGTGCAAAATACCATTACTGTACTGAAAGCCAGTAAACCGCCTACTTCTAAAGAATTATATACCGGCTGATTGTGTGCGTCAACTTGAAACAAGCTGGAGTTATCACAGAGAAAGGAGCTTCAGGTGAGGAAATGCCTCCATGAGATCCAGGTGTAAGGCATTTTCTCAATTAGTGATCAAGGGAGGAGGGCCCCTTGTGGGTGGTACCATCTGTGGGCTGGTAGTCTTGGGCTCTATAAGAAAGCCAGCTGAGCAAGCCAGGGGAAGCAAGCAAGCAAACCAGTAAGAAACATCCCTCCATGGCCTCTGCATCAGCTCCTGCTTCCTGCCCTGCTTGAGTTCCAGTTCTGGCTTCCTTTGGTGATGACCAGCAATGTGGAAGAGTAAGCTGAATAAACGCTTTCCTCCCCAACTTACTTCTTAGTCTTGATGTTTGTGCAGGGATAGAAACCCTGACTAAGACAGATTAGCTTCATATTTTATATTAAAATTTATCCTCTCTCCCCCCTATATTTTTATCTTCTGCTATACTAGGATAGCATGTATGCCAGGCACCGAGCCATACACCTGACCTCTTTGCTGAGATGGGAGAGTTCTGGAGAGTGCCACTGATATGAAATTGATAAAATAACCAACTGGGCTTTAAATGCACTAAGGATACTTTAATAGTAACAGCAACGACTGGAAGAGTTAACATTACTAAGTAGAAAAGTAAACAAACCCTGGAGATCCTAAGCAAACCAATAATTCTAGTCATCAATTAGAGGTGTGCCTCAGGTCACTATTTGCAGAGACCCTATTCATGTTCCCCCACATGCTTTAAATCATCTCTATCATAGCCTATGTACATCCTACATTTTTGCATTTATTATTTAGTGTATTTCCCATATGATATACATGGGTGCTTAGAGAACAGCTTGCAAGATTCACTCCTCACCTTCCACTACATGACTTTAACATATCAAGCTCAGTTACCAAGCGTGGGGCATCTGCCTTTACTCACTGATCCATCTCACCAGACCCTCTTATATATTTGACATAATCTCTACACTGCTTATAAAACTTAATGATGTGGGGAGGTAGTGACCTTTAATCCCAGCACTTGGGAGGCAGAGATGGGTGGATCTCTGAGTTTGAGGCCAGTCTGGTCTACAGAGTGAGTTCCAGGACAGCCAGGGCTATATATACAGAGAAACTCTATCTCAGAAAAAGGAAAAGAAAAATAAAATAAAAAACCCACTAATGCAGTGTGGATACTATGTAAATGTAATTACACTTTATTGTTCAAGGAATAATGAAAAGAAAAAAAGTTTGTACATGTTCAAAGCAGATGCAACTTTTTCCCAAATATTTTCTATCTTATAGTTTATCAGCTCCACAGATTCCAAACCCATTGGTATGGAGGGCCATGTTTATGGAGTTATAGTCACTCCTGTGACTATTGATCTAAATAGACTTGTGATGTAATTATAGAAAGGATGAAGGTGGAAAATATCCGAGCCTGTGCTTGGCCGTGAGAGGCAAGAACTCCGAATCTCACATAATTAGAACTCAACAGAACACTTTTCTGAAAGCAGAAACTTAAGAGATAATGTAAGTTGACTACTTAAATGAATGCAAGTACAGGCTGAAAGAAAATGGCTTGCAAGAGTTTAAAGAGCTTGCTTCAGTGAGAGGGAAATGAGGAATGGGGTGAGACGGGGACTTCATCCATCTCTGTGCTAGACAACATGAGTGCCCAGGAAGGGTGCCTACCTGGAGGAACTGAGTGAATTCCACATAGTTCAGGTGTTTCTTACGGTTGTGCCCAAAGTGCAGCCGGATGAATTCGCAGTCCCAGTTAAAAGGGATGTGGTGATGGATAATAGTCTGTCCGAAAATCTCCTTGACATTTTCTTAAAAGGGAAAAGAAAAAACGAATCAGTCCTGTTGACAACGAATCATCCAATCCACTGCAATGCTCCTACAGAGAAGAATTAAGAAACGTTTAAAAAGTCAAGACCGGCTGCTTCTACCAAGAGGAACTGCAAAATCTCTTTGTGCCCGGAAACCCATGCAGGAGCACAACTGATACAAAGTATAATTTTTCACTTAAGATTGTATACCGCTACATATAAGGCCATGAGATTCTTAATTTCTCTTGATTTAATTTTAATTAAGAAGCGATTTCTATCTTGCAATATAAATAGCTGCTACTTTACATTCCAGCATAAAATCAATAGTTTCCCTGGTTCCTCAAGGAGTCAAATTAAGCCTTTTATCAGAAGCGTGAATACCTAAATTACAGTATAATGCAATATTTGTCATACTAAGTATGGTTTGATTGAGGCATGATTATTACATTCACACTAGCCTGAATATGACTATTGAAGATAGCTATAAGAAATACTACCAACAGCGTATCATTAGCTCAGCAGTAAAGCACCTTATTAAAAGCTGATAGTGTCAAAAATAGGGTCTTGCCACAAAGCCTCGAAATCCCCCTAAAATCCATGATTATTAGTCTGAACTATTAAAATATTTTAAGATAAGTGAAATTAGTGATCCACTTGTCAATGAAGAACCATCCACGGCATGCTAACTTCTCATTAGGTACCAGTCGGGCTGTAAGAGACAACCAGAACTCCATTGCTTGTCTTCATGCATCAGCGAGATAACTCACTTTCTTACAGTTTTATGTTTATTATGAAAATTGGTTCACAAATGGCTGGCACTTTAACAAGCATAGACTGGGTAGACTAATTTAGAAGCTCATGCCAAAAAAAAAAAAAAAAATCACTAGCAAAGTTAAGAAAGCAGGAAGCCTTTTTAGTAAGGTCTTAACTATTTTCCAATTTAGCCAATTTTATTAGTGAAAGAGTTTTACCATCAATAGCTATCAATTATCCTAGAGAATTAGTAAACATAGGTTTGATGTTTTATAATTGCCTCTAACTATTTGGGCAGAACTCTCCCAGCAGTCTGGACTCAGGGTAACAGCTCTAGTTCACAGGATGCAGCAAAGTCAGAAGGGGGCATTGGATGTCACTGGGGAGACGGGATTCTCATCTTCTCTCTCAATGGATGCAGGATTTCTTAGCTAAGTAGCAACAAGACCTCAGAGTTTTCAACCTACATCAAGTATGTTCACCTTAAGTAAACATAAGCTAAACACTGCGTGGCGTTTTCATGCTGAAAAGTCTTCAATATCGATTCATGAGATTCTGGTTCAAACCAAGACAAAGATCATCCTTAAAGCTAGGGTCTGGGGATGTAGCTTGTGTAGAATGCTTGCCTATCATGTATGAGATCATGGATCCAATCCCCAGTATCCTCTACTCAAGAGGGATGAAAGGGGGGTGTAAATAAAATTTCAGGTTGTAAATATATTAAAGCTTATAAATGAATTAAAACAGTAAATATTATAAGCTGTTTAAAATATGGAATGCTAATGTAAATATGTTTAGGATCCATCTAACATAATTAATCACTCTATTCTCAAAGTAACCTAACTCATTTTAAAACTCAAACCAAACAGATGTGGTAATGCTGGCCTTTAATCCCAGCATTTGGGTGGCAGAGGCAGGAGGATCTCTGTGAACTGGTGGTCAGCCCAGTTTACATAAGAAGTGCCAAACTATTCAGAGCTATGAGGTGAGACCATGTCTCAGAAACAAAACAAAACAAATCTAAAAAACGGTGCTTAAATTAAAAGATAAAAGGAGCAATGGGATGCAGAAGAAGAACAAACCATTGCATATATGAAGTAGAACTACAATGGTTAAAGGAAGTTAGTTCATGGCAGCTTTTAAGTTGTAACTTAGAACATTCAATAATTTAACATGAAATGCACATACTGCTGCATAGTGGATCTGAGTCTGCTTAGCAGGACGCTATCTCTAAAACAAAAGGAAAGGAAAGCTATCTGCATGTTTTTTATGTAACAGCAGTTAAAAGTAGATCTCTTTTATATGGTTTGAAAATATCAGAATCTAAAGTGCAAAATAGCCTAAAGTCAAGACTCAGAAGCCTTCAAACAAACAAACAAATAAAATTTAATGGCTTCAATTTTTTCAGACATCACCAAAAGGATATTTACTAACTAAATTGTATTTATTTATTTATCTATCTATCTATCTATCTATCGTGTATTTATTTGTGGTATTGGGTATTGTACCCATGGCCTTGAGCATTCTAGCTAAGCTTCCTGCTACTGATCTGTAACACCACAAAAAAATTTTTTTTTTTTGAGACAGGGTCTGGTTGCCTAGGCTGGGCCTGAACTTACTCTGAAGCCCAAGAGGGATTTGAATTTACAATCCTCCTTTCTCAGCCACCAAGTAGCTGGGATTACAGGCTGACACTATCAGGCCTGGCATAATTTTGATTAGCTTGGTTTTGTTATTTGAAATCGTGCCTCATAGCCAGTATGGCCTTGAACTCTTGGCAATCTTCCTACTTCAGCCTTCTGAAGGTTGGGATTATAGGCACGAGCTACCATACTAGGCTCACAAACTAAACTTATAAAGCATATTTGAAAACAATCTTTATAGTTAAAAACTCCTTGTTAAAGTGGGCTAACAATCAACCCTATGCCCCGCCAATGCTAAGCAAGCACTCTACCACAGAGCTGTACCCCAGCCCTACAATAAAACTTAAATGGGAAGCTCTTTCTTAATAACTTCTTAGCAGTCTCTGAGAACTCAGAGCACTGTTGGAGCAATTAAGATAGTAGTCTAAATTAGTCATAGCAGGCTCTCAAATACAGAAGTGGCATTTTCCATGAGTTGTATTTGGACATTTTCTACTCCTCCCCAAATGGTCCCCTGACAGCTCTGTGTGTGGTTTCGTGGTGACATCATCCCCAGTTTATAGACTAGTCCATGGTATTTTCAGTCCTTTTTTGTCACATCCCAGGCTCAACTGGAATGACTACAGCTAATAAGACTATGAACCTATTCCAGCACCTCTTGGGATGTCATCTCTAATCTGTCCCTATTCTGTTATTGCCGCCTGAAGCTGGCTCAGGAATGTCACAGAGACGATTTAGTGAACTACTGGAGACTTAATTTATAGTAGCTACTGTTCTTTCACTGGGATGTGTTTACAAAACAAAACTATGTAAAAGTCCTAGAACTAAGGAGCAGATACCTGCACAAGGCAACAGTTCCATCAGCTGCTGCCCTATCTTCCTGGGTCACCAGGTCTTGCATGACCTGAGAGGGGAGACCACCATGACCCCTGAGCATACCTGATCCACCTCTCTGCGTAACTTCCCACCCAAAGAGAATCCCATCTTCCAGTGGCAAACAAGGATCTTTAGCCCTAAATAGCACTCTTTATGAGCACGATTTCTGTGGCCATGGCTCTGGCCTGGCATGACTATCACATCTTGGCAGCAAGAGCATGATCCAGGAGGCTATACTAGGTTGGCACTGCTGAGAGAAACAGGAAGTCCATTCATGTTTCTGACAGAGAAAACAATAGACCACTTTTTCACTTCCTGCAGAGAACATGGGCTTAGGAAAAAGACGCTTTATAATTCCTTTGAAGAGGGAATTGGGGCCAGATAACAAAAGTAGCTTGTCATTATGTTCTCTTAGCTCAAAAGGAGAGGAGCATGTGATTTGTCTGGAGAGCAAGGTAAAGGTGAGACTGTGATAATGTAAAAATGTTCCAAAAACGTCTATTAGTCAGTTTAGCTGTATCAGTCACGTATGAAGACTGGACTAGGTGAAATACACATTGAAACATATTATGTAAATATGTCTTAACAGAAGTTTCCGTTTCCCCAGCAACCCCCACTGTGTCTCCCCATCTCATCCCCCCTCATCCCGCCCCTGGTTCTTATGGGCGCTTCCTGCAGGGTCTTCAGCACCTTTCTGCAGTACAAAATTACCTCTGACCGGGGCTGGCACTCTTCTCCAAGACTGCCACCATGCCTGCTCCATGAATGAGCCTGGAAGGAGCTGCTGTACCAACGCTGTGGCCAGAGAACTCCTCCTGTAGGTATACAAGCCATCAGCCCCGTGACACAGCCCGCCTACCATCAGCCCAGCTTGACATCTGATTTCAAGGATTCCAGCAGGAGCCGCTGCTTCCAACTTAAAGGCTTGAGACCGAGCATTCTTTATTGCCAAGGGAAATTTTTTTTCCTCAACAGCTTGGTTTCACCTGCACAGTTCTTAGGGCGAAGTCAGAGTGGCCCTTTGGATACCCGTGGTAAATGGTGACTATTCTTGTGTGCAACTGAACAGACACGACAGGGAGACGTGTGGATGTGCTTTTCAGTGAAGGAAAAGTTGGGAGAAAAGAAGAGGAACAACTAGGAACCCAGAAAAAAAAAAACAGCAACAATGTAACAACAGAAAAGATCAACACCAGGAAGTGGTGGAGGAAGTCCCGACCAACTGACTGGCCTCAGCATGCAGACTCCCTCAGCTTCTGCCTCTACTTCCCCTCTACTTCCAGGAAGGAATTAGTGTCCTAGGTGAACTCCCCAGGCACTCTGGGGGAGGGGGGAGAAAGGTGTTTGTTAACTCTTTACCTACCTCCAGAAGGGATTACTGTGTGATCAGTCAATAGAGGAATCCTGCTGCCAAATATATGTAAAGGTTCATTTCTCAGGAAAGATGAGTTCACAGTTAAAGAACATCACAGACGCTAGAAGCCCTAACAGTCTACCATCAAGTGGCTTAAAACCCAGCCAGTACTCTCCTTTAATGTCAACCTCTAAGCTACTTTAGTAGCCTTGTGTATTTTATTCAAAATGGTTCTTTTTGATGTCTGAAAGCAATACAAAGAATCTTACATTTTCTTCCTGATTTAATCAAATACCCATGTGCCTCTATTGCACACCAAATTAGCATAGTCTATGGGCACTAGACTCTCACACCATCCATGTCTATAGCTATTCTCCACAGAGAAGGGGCACGTGCAGGGTTCTTGGCATTTACACTACTGTGTCCTGACACTTGGAATACCAACTGTTGTTATGGCTTCCCCTTAGAGGGGAGTCCACTTTAAAGGCATGTGTGGAATACATATTTTATTTGCTGTACTATACATCCTGGACAGCACAGTACTATATCAAAAGGCATCTCTGATTTAGAAGGTTCGTGCAGTCTGGGTGTGTCCTTAGAAAACTTCAGTGTAATGAGTTTCCGGTCCTAACAAACCCATTGGAGTGCACTGTGCACAAGTGTTTAATAGAAACTCTAGAGCAGATAGCATGTTTTATATGTGCTTATTAGTAAACAAGTGAGAGTTTCTTCTGATTATGTTTGTTTATTTTAGAATCCAATCTCTGTTAGAGCAATAAATACCATCTTTAAAAGTTTTTAAGATAAGTGCAAGGCAGCATATAACAGCACGATGCAGTATTACCACTTGACAGGGATCATCAGGTTATGGCTACCTAATTCTACCCAGCAGGATACCAGCACACTAGTGGGTAACAGTGAGACACAGGCACATGGACACTGTATCCAGCACATGCAATGGGCTCCACAAGGCTCAGACCATCTGGCAGTAACAGAGATACAAACCATTTAGTAATTACCCACAGCATGCATTAAAAGTTTATTAAAGATTATCGAAGAGAAAAATATTAACTAAAGCTTTATTTATTTGAAAAAGAAAGAAAGAAAAACCGAATTCCAGAATCCTTTGCTGAGCTTTCATTCTGAAATGTTACAAGGCCTTGATGTAAGTCCTCTCTGCAGAATGAAGGCCTGCCTGACAACAGCAGCAAAAACACCTTGTCTGGCACTCAAGTAAAGGTTTGATGCTGTTATGTATATAAATAGTTCCAGTGATGCTACAGCTTAAATATACAGATGGATGTGTATAAAAAGCACATCTAAAACAAAAGGAGGATGAGAACAGAATGAACAAGCATACAGATAACACCAACACTGCTGTCGGAGTCCAAAGACCACAGCAACAGCAACGTGATTGGGTCTCCATTCTGTTGCAGTTTGCATCCAACATGGCTCTTTACTTTCCCTCATGTGCACAAGAGAAAACGGTACTTTAAATAGCTCCAACTAAGAAATGCAAGGCCATTGGGTACAAAGGATTTAACTCTAGTTAAAGTGAATATCAAATTTCTTTTCCCTAAACATGTGTCTATAAATATATAAGAATATTCATTTTAATAAGTGGATACAAACTGACCTTCATCACAGACCCTCAAATCCTATTAAAAAAAAAAAAATCCACTTCAAGTGGAAGATTTCCTTTCACAGAGAAGCTGGAGTCTTGGGATGAGTAGGCCTTAAAAATCTTATCACATGGCATTTGCAATAACAAACGGGCATAACAATTTTGATGTTTGTTTTCTCAAAGACGTAAGTCAGATACGCTCTTCTTTATTATCAATGCTTTCAGATTGGTTGAGAAAGCTGGTCTAAAGTGGGGCTTGATCTCAGTGGCAGAAAGCTTATCTAGAATTCACAAGTCCCCTGGGATCAACTCCCAGAATCACAAAAGAAGAAGAAGAAGAAGAAGAGGAGGAGGAGGAGGAGGAGGAGGAGGAGGAGGAGGAGGAGGAGGAGGAAGAAGAGGAAGAAGAAGAAGAAGAAGAAGAAGAAGAAGAAGAAGAAGAAGAAGAAGAAGAAGAAGAAGAAACAAACAAAGAAAGAAAGATAAATATTATCTAAAACTGGACCCTAAAACTAGGGATAGAAGACAGGAAGAGGAAATGACCAAAGTCCTTACAAAATGAGATCAAGGGAGAAAGAAAGGAGAAATGGGGTCAGAGGGCAGGAGAACCAGAACTCACAGGGCAAAGACCCCGAAACACCTAGTTATTCAATGATAAGATTATCTGTACATCATGGACAGTAAAAAGAAAGCAAGTCTCTGGGGGGGGAGGTCATATGTACTTCAGATTATGGTAGGTGTTATTAAAAATTCAAACTATTTTTTTCATCCTGACTAGATTTCTTAAAATCCTAACTCATAAATCATAATTGCAGGGAAAAACAAAAGAGCCCCAAAATAATACGGTTAGGGCATAATCTCCATGAGCTTTTATCTTCATGAATTAAGGCGTGTACCAGCTGCCTGACTGCTTCCTATGTTCATTTTAATCTCCTAATCAATAGTGACAGGAATCTGTTGATGGTCTGTTAAATGACGTGTCTTAGGTGACACTTAAAAAGGCACATAAACAAATCAGGAAAAGCAACCAAATGGTGGGGATACAACATTAAGGTGGGAGACAAAATCAATTTGATTTTGATTTTGAGAAACCTAATTGTTTTTTTGAGACAGAGTTTCTCTGTGTAGCCTTGGCTATCCAGTCCTGAAACTGAAGACTAGGTGGGCCTTGAATTCACAGAGATCCACCTGCCTCTGCTTTGGCAGTGTTGGGGTTAAAGACGTGTGCCACCGCCTGGCCGAGAAAGCTAATTCTTGATGAGCACATGACATAAGCACAGGGATGTTGTCATTAACTCAAATCCTCCTGTCCAGTTCCCCAACATCACTGTGTCACATTTGGAAGAGACCTGTGTGCGCACATATGCTACCTGCTGCAAGGAGAATGCTCAGCACTGTCACTCATTGGGAGTTGATGCTGGTTAACTAGGTGTTAGAGACCCTGTCTGTGCTTTCACTATAGCTCTGGGTATCTACGCACAAAGTCAACATTCTTCAGGAAGTAAAATAACCAGAGCTTGCTGCAAAGCAGGAAGTATGCTCAGCTATATGCCGAAATGTAAAGACCTCTGCAGAGTATTTTTTAGGCAAAAAATGTTCTTCACAGAGGAGGGTTGAGCTGATGAAGGGGGTGGGGGGGATGCCAAAGTAGAAAATGTGCCCACCAAATCACAGGCAAGATGCAACTGGTCCTTCTGACAGACCCATACTTTCTTAATTCTGACAGTTATGGTGATGCTGCATCCTTTATGGTTTTTGCTTTGTTTTTTTAGGACAAGTTTTCGCTATGAAGCTCTGGTTGTCCTAGAACTCACTCTATAGACCAGACTGGCCTCAAACTCACAGAGATCCACCTGCCTCTGCCTCCTGAGTACTGTGAGCCACCATGCCTTTTATGTGTAAATAAACCACACTTCTAATATGATATATGGAGGATGAAAAGTTCTGGAAAAATAAACCTCCCAAACCTGGTTGAACTGAACACTTGAAAGTTTTATGTTATTTGTTTTTATCCATAATAAAAAATGCCTTCAAATATTAAAAGAAAATGAACAGGCAGAAAAGGGGGCTCTAAATCTTTGAAAAACACTACATTGTTTTTTATTGAAAAGCTGCTGAAGCAAAGATGAGCCAACACTTTTATTAAGATAACTAATCTCTACAAATGATCATCTTTCAAAATGAATAATAGCTGAAGAAAAAGAAAGGAAAGAAAAATTCTAGTTTGTACACTTGGGAGACAATGTTCCTGTGGAAGAATTTAAATCAATTTCTAAATCCACCTTGGGAGACAATTGTGCTCTCTAGGGCTTTGTTTCCTAAAACCAAGGCTCTAAAGCAGAGGGGCATTGTGGGAACTCCTTCATCCCTGAGCCTCCCTGTGGATGGAAAACGGCAGGCTAGCAATATTCCCAAGATGCCATGGAGAGGCTCCAAACTCCCTGTTCAAAGCTAACGTAGAGCAAAGCCCTTCAAGAATGAAAGGACAAGCATGCTGTTCATGCTTTTGCTTCGTGTGGGCCACAAGGAAAAACACTCGCTCTGCTCTTTTAGCAAGTCCAAGTGTGAGTGTTTGAATGAGCTGGAGCTACATCACTCATCAATTCACTCCCCGAGCACGCTGAAGAACGTGACACCATTTTTACTCGTATAAACCGCTTTTGGAAATTCCTACTGTGCTCACTGAGTAGGCCCTAAATAAACAACACCCAATAATTATATCTGGGAGTGAAGAACTGGACCAGCATTGGGAACTTCACTTATTACTTATAATCTTTTTTGTTTCCCCTTACCAAATGTCACTTCTCCATTTCCATTCTTGTCAAACAGTTGGAAAGCCACTATGAACATGGAATCTGGAGCGCATAAAACAGACTCAAATGCCAAAAACTCTTGATAGGAGATCAACCTGGAATGAAATATAAAATGTTACTGGGGCTGGAGGGAGGCTCAGCTATTAACAGCATGCACTGCTCTCACAGGGGGACCCTGATTCGGTTCCCAGTACCCACGTCAATCACTCAATCACCTGTAGATCCAATGTGTACACACACACACACACACACACACACACATAAATAAACTAAACTTTTTAAAAATTACAGGTTAGTAGAGAATAGGAAAATACTGGAAGTTTTTATAAAGCAGAGTTGGAATTTAATAAAGATATCTTAATATAAGCCAAAGCATGAGGGGTAGAGAAAGAGGCTCGCAGGCAAAAGTAATATACACTTGAGAGCATGGGTGTGCGCTTCTCACAGAAGTCCCAGCTAGTACCCTGGGTCCTGGCTTCTCCAGGGAGCGTCATCAATGCCAGGTATTTACTATGTGTTACTCTATGAAGCTCAGGGTAAACAGGTGATAGATGAAGGGTAGATGTCTTTGTAGACAGGAAGGAATAGTACATTTTTGTAAGCCCTTAACAAAGTACTGAACATGAGCATTAGTCAATAGCTCCTAACATCAGGTGCAGGCCACAAATAAGCCTACATTTAATCAATAGTCTCTTGACCCCAGACTGCTGACATTTTAATCCGGATAATCTTTGTTATCGGGTCTTCTATGATTTGTAGTAATAGTTAGCAGTATCCCTGGGTCTGAGCAGGAGATGTCAATTTCGTCTCTCAGTTGTGAGCAATGAAAATATCTTAAGATATTGTCAAAGATGTCCCAGAAAACAAAATTACCCTCATTGAGAACCAATGATTTAGAACTAATCATCGATTTGGAAAGAATGTCATGTACTGCACAGAGGACCGTGTTAACCACCGCCACAGAAATACAGCCTATAGGAAACTTCAAGACCACACAGAGGTCCGAGAAAACTCAGGGCCATCTTCATTGAAACTCCTGCACCACGAGAGTGTGGTGGAGGAAGAAGCAATGGACAAGCTTAAGTCCGTGAGAAGAAAGGTGAGACAGAGGTCCCTGTGTAGCCCTGGAGGCTGAAGAACCAGAAACAAGGGATGCTGGTACAAATTGTTGTATTTTATGCTACTGCTGGAAATTCATCTCGATGGATCTGAAACTTCGCCACCAGATCCCCAAGAACACCTGAGAGACTGCCCAGCTTACAACTGAAACAGTCCCCACTGACCCTCTGCCTTGGACTGTGGCATTCTACTTCTGATTGTGTGTGTGTATATATACACAGACAAATATATAGTGATTTTAAAATGGATGTGGTGTCACATACTTGTAAATCCAACACTGGGAAGATGATGAGGTAAATTAGGAGTTCAAGGCCAGCTTCTTCTGCATAGCAAGTAGCTTAGCCTAGGCTACATGGAATGATGGGGGCTGGGAATCTTTTAGAAATTAAAAAAAAAAAGTATTTGTACATAAACTATGCCATCTGGATCTTCTGGCAAAATAAGCCAAAGGACAGAAATTTAAATGAAATAAATTCAATAACCACCTTGATAATTACCAAAAGGGTTGAGAACAACAACAACAAAATCACTCTTTTATTCTATTACATGTTTGAAAAGACAATAATATGTTTTTAAGGAACCCTCAAAAGGTAGAATCTCTGATTTTTTAGAACTTACTAAACCCTAAGATATATATTTAGTGAGTTGGTTGGTTGGTTTTGGTATTTTCTGTCTTTTCTTTCTTTTTGAGAGGGTCTCATGTAGCCCAGGCTGGCCTCAAAGCCTTCATAGAGGATAATGCTGAACTCCTGACCTTTCTGCTTCTACCTCCTGAATGCTGGAATTGCAGATTACAAAACCCCCACCCTAAGTCTTGCAAAAGCTTGTCAAAGATGGTGTGACTTTAAAGGAAGTAGGGTACAGTATCAAGGGCTGAGGATGGCCCTGGACAAGTGTCTTAGCCTCTGAGCTTCCTTATATGTAAAACATTTAAGTTTCAAGCTTGTTTTGAGAAATCCGTGATACAAAATATATGGAAAAGGAGCCAGTCTAATGCATGGCACAAACAGGTACTATTGTGGTTTAGCTGTAACCATTGCCACTGCTATGAACTCTTTGAGGCGCCATCAGATACAGGTCTGCAGAGAGGGGTAGCTCAGGGGTGGACCCTTAAGTTCTATCTGGTATTTGGGACCCACACACCTCATATTGCTGCCAATCTTCCTTTGTTCTTCCCTGAAAACCATGGTGCCATTAACACAGATCTCACTGACAGACCTGAGCTTGGAGCCAACAGGACACACTAGCCTTCAATGTACCACAGCTTTTATGGTCGATTACATTCCTAGATCTCCATCAGCAGGAGAAAGTCAGAATGGGACAGCTCACCAGGTGCCTGAACTTTGCTGGATGTGACTCCCATTCCTGGCTAAGGTCCATCTGACTCACCTATTATTCCTTTGTTTGTTTTGTTTTAAATTATTTTTTATTTGGCTCTTTCTGCTATTCTTTTTTTGTTTTGTTTTTTGTTTTTCGAGACAGGGTTTCTCTGTATAGCCCTGGCTGTCCTGGAACTCACTCTGTAGACCAGGCTAGTCTCAAACTCAGAAATCCGCCTGCCTCTGCCTCCCGAGTGCTGGGATTAAAGGCTTGCACCACCACAGCCCGGCATTATTCTTGATGTTTTGATTGTGAGCCTAGCCTTTAATCACTGAACCATCTCCCTTGCTCTCTCTGCTATTCTTAATGGATGGGCATCTAAGTGGAAGCATTACAAAATTATCCCTTAAAGGTACACTGTTATGAATATTGACAGATCTATTTTTCCCCTCAAAATTAAAGCACAGAAAGATATTCATAGAAAAAGTCCCATAACAATTAACATTTACACTGAATAATACATACAGACAATTAAGGGAAGATTACTTTCTTAGGAAAAATATCATATTAAAAATTAAAAATAAGGTCAGGTATACTGGCACACATATTTAATCCAAGCACTCAGGAGACAGAGGCCGTGGACTTTTGAGACTTTGATGCCTGAACCACATAGTGACTTCCAAGACAGCCAGAGCCATAGCAATGATCCCTGTTCACAAAAGAAAAGGCTAAACTTAAAGATCTGGCTGGGCATAGAGGAGCACTTCTGAAACCCCAAAACTAGGGAGAGAGAAGTGTTAGAGTTCAAAGTTACAAAGGAGTTGGAGGCCATTTTGCCCACAGTTTCAAAAAGCAAAACAAAACCCATTTAAAAAGCAGTATATTTATGTTCACCAGGATAAATCATCTCCAAAACATGTCTCACTAACATACCCACTCGTTTTCAACAGCTGTGACTGTCAACAGCCTCCTGACCAATGCTCTAGATCCTTCCAGCCTTCCTCCATCACTCTATAAACTGTAGCCAGAGGGCTTCTTAAACTCTCCACAAAAAGAAAATCTTTGCAATTTAATTCACTTGCCAGATAACTCGTGCTTACGGTGTACAATCCGATGACCGTTTGAGCACAGGGGTGTCTGACCGTCAGTCACCATGCTCTCTGATAGAAGATTATCTTCCCCCAAAGAAGGAATTCTAAAACCTGCACAGTCATCCTGTTTTCTCCATTCCCTGGCTTTCTGTTCCCTTCCACTCTCCAGTCCATGGGGACCACTTACCTTTATGTCTCTAAATAGTTACCTGCTGTTTCCACAACTTTCCTTCTGTATTCTCCTATCTGACTGCAATTACACACACCATCCTAATGTGTCCATGCCCATCCACACACAGGTACTACAACCTACTTCCCACTTCCTTGTAGCTGCCACAGATGAATAAGAATCATGAGACTTGGTCTTTCTGTGCCTGGTTAATACAGAGGAATCTTTCTAAACGCAGATCTAATCAAGTCGGTTCCCTTCTTAAAACACTGTAACTATTCATTGGTCATCTTTCAGGAAGAGGAGCCAGATGCCTATTTAGTCTCAAGTGGCCTGGTTTGGACCACACTTTATGGGGACCTGGAATCTAAAGAACTAGACCTAAGGCTTGATGTGGCTTGTAGTCCTAAAGATCTGAGCCTGCATACCACCCTTGTTCTTTCTTCTCCACCCCCTCACTCTCAACAACGGGAATAATTCATGTTCCTTCCACTCAGGGCCATCACTCAGCAACACATTCCCCCAGGAATGATCCCCCCACCATACCTCCAGGTTTTTGTCTATTCAGTCTGCCACACACAGCCCAGCTCCAACATCCTCAGTAGAGACATCCCTGGGCCTCAGTTCCTCATCACACACTCCTGCAGTACAGCACACTGTACCTTTACAGAGCCTTGTACACAATTGCTATTAAAGCAGTAATGCAATTCAATTTTAAAAGTTTAAGTGGATAATCTCTTATCCAAAAGAGCCTATCATGGAGCACGGGCTTGATTCAGGATAAGAACCCATAATGTTCTTGCACAAACTCAGTTTAGAATACAACTGTGGAGAGACAGATTTCCTGACGCAGTATTAGGAAAATGGCTTGACACTTCACACTTGGTTTTATGCCTCCTGTACTGGCTGGTTTTGTGTCAACTTGACACAAGCTGGAGTTATCACAGAGAAAGGAGTTTCAGTTGAGAAAATGCCTCCATGAGATCCAGTGGTAAGGCATTTTCTCAATTAGTGATGGGGGGGGGAGGCTTGTGGGTGGTACCATCTGTGGGCTGGTAGACTTGGGCTCTATAAGAAAGCCAGCTGAGCAAGCCAGGAGAAGGAAGCAAGCCAGTAAGTTACGTCCCTCCATGGCCTATGTACCAGGTCCTGCTTCCTGACCTGCTTGAGTTCCAGTCCTGACTTCCTTGGGAGATGAACAGCAACGTGGAAGAGTAAGCTGAATAAACCCTTTCCTCCCCAACTTGTTTCTTGGTCATGATGTCTGTGCAGGAATAGAAACCCTGACTAAGACACCTCCATTCACTAAAACATACACTCAAAGTTGTGTTTAATAATAACATGAAAACTCAGCTGGAAAGATGGCTCAGCTGTTAAGAGCACTGGCTGTTCTTCCAAAGGACCTGGGTTAAATTTCTAGTATTTACACAGCAGCTCATATCTTTTTGTAACTCTAGTTCCAGAGGATCTGACACCCTCATACAAACATACATGTATGCAAAACATCAATGCACATGAAGTAAAATAAAATAAAAATAAATTTAAAATAATAACATGAAAACTCATAGTATCCAAATTAATGATGTATTTCATGTCTTTACCTTTCAGGAAAAACTCTAAAACAATAAAGATAGGACCCTTACACTCAGTGTTCCTCAACCTGTGGGTCACAACACCTTTGGGGCCAACCAACCCTTCAAAGGGGTCGCATCCTTCATATTAGATATTTACATTACACTTCATAACAGTAGCAAATCTAGTTATAAAGTAGCAACAAAAATTATTTTATGGTTGGAGATCACCACAACATGAGGAACTGTATTAAAGGGTCACAGCATTAGAAAGGCTGAGAACCACTGAGGTAACTGAAATGCTAATTTAGTTTAGTTAGTTCATGCTAAAGAACCTTTGGTGAAATTAAGTCCTTGAGGGCCTCATGAGTCCTTGGAGGAACAATACACCATCAAAACTGCTTTATCAGCCCACTTTGCTACTAAAAGTACAGGGGAGCTAAGGAATTATGAACTACCATGTGGTTGCTGAAAATTGAACTCAGGATCTCTAGAAGAGCAGACAGTGCTCTTAACCACTGAGCCCCAGAAAGTGTAGTCACCATTAAACAAATGTTCGGAACATAAGAACAGATGGAGTTGCAAGATACCAGGACCAACCACCCATTTCTCAAAAGCAAGCAGCTGGGTGAGGTGTAGCTAAGCATATGTGAGGCCCTGGACTCCACATCCAAATCCAAGGGGTGGGGGGAAGAGAATCAGTATGTGGGTTGAGCTGAATGAAACAAAGGCAGGTCATGAATGGGGTTGCTTGGACTGACAAGGAACCAAGGTGACAGAGGCTAAGGCAGGAGTTCCAGAAGCTACATATTTTTAAATACCTGAAATTTTATAGTGAAGAATGACTAGCATTATTTCTGCTGACTATAAAAATAATTCTAACCATTAAAACCAATAGGTGAGCTGATTATATATATATTATATATTATATATCTTTTAAAAATAAACAAACTTATAACAATTTGATTTTGTTTTAAGTCTCCAGAATTCAGCATCAAAAACACAAGTAACCTTGAAATATAGAATAAGTCACTTTGAGACATATTTTATACTGAGTAACAAAAATTTCTCTTTTTTTATGAGAAATAATCAAAGATGAGCTCCCTGGCCAGCAAAGATTTAAGACGTTGTCTAGAAATCTGAATGTGCCTGACAGATGTGTTTTCTGTGACAAAGAATGTCTCTCTAGGAATTCTGACTGGACTAATACACTTGGTGACAACATTAGGAAGTCCGAAGATTTCATACAAATAGTCACTTTTCTGATTTCCCTTGACAAATTATGAGCTTGGGCAACAGGCATTTTCTGGTCCCAAGTGACACTTGGTAGCTCTTGGTGCCAAGCAGGGACTGCCTCCAAAAAAGACAGCTGTAGTCCTTGACTGTCTCTACCTCAGGACACTGGAGACTCACTGAGGTTTACCACATGCAGCAAGCAGCCCCTGTTAAAATGCAAACCCCATGGAGCCCACTAAATGGATGCATTTTGCTGAACAGTATACCATCCACCACACTACTGTGTGGCTAGAGTATTGGAGCCAGTAGGGCAGAGCTACAGCCATTTACTTTCCTATGAATTCATCAGCAGGAGAAAATCAAGCGAACTTTGCAGGACATGCACCCCATCCCTGGCCAAGGTCTACCTGACCAATCTATTTTTTAAATTATTTTTATGGAGCATGGGGGAGCACTTCATACTTCCCATCCTCCTGCTTCCTAGGTGCTGGGAATATTTATTTGAAATGTGTATTTTATAACTTTGAAGTAACAATTTTTGTGACTGTGTATTAAATGTTTCCACTATGCCCTTTATCAGAATGGGGACTTAACCTAATGCCAAAATGTTTGTTACTTTTGTAATTTTTTACAAAATATTATAAAATAACCAAATTTTCTACCCAAATGAATGAGTCTTTGACATCCATGGTACATAAAATAAGAAGAAGAAGAAAAAAAATACTCATGAAAAGTCAGAGAAAAAAAGACTAGGTCTTCCCAGGATAGCAGATAGAACTTGCAGAGAAATTCTGACTACACTAAATATAGACACCACCGTCCTGGAAGTTACAGTTTCAAAGAAGCAACTGTCTAAATATTTTAGATCAGATCACATGATAATAGCCTCTGTGATCTGCATTTAATGCATAAAGTCATTTTGCTTTTCATTATGAAACTAGAACTCCAAAGTTTAAGCCACAATCTCATAAATAACACTTGGCTGACGTCTGACTTTTAGACAACCCATCGGGCTATTTATACCACACGATGCGGCTTCTGCATGACTCTCTATACCAAGCACCTTACTTCACCATCTACTGGTAGATGGGGGATGGCAAGAAAGAGTAATTCACAGGCTAGAAAACATGGAGATGGGGGGTGCTGTGTTCTTTTGTACTCACAAAGTTTTATGCACATAAAGTTCCAAAAGCAATATAAAAGCAGTCACAAAAGACTTATCAGAAAGAATGGTGTCTTAGTTAGGGTCTTACTGCTGTGAACAGACACCATGACCAAGGCAACTCTTGTAAGGACAACATTTAACTGGGACTGGCTTACAGGTTCAAAGGTTCAGTTCATTATCACCCAGGCGGGAGCATGGCCGAATTTAGGCAGGCATGGTGCAGGAGGAGCTGAGAGTTCTACATCTTCATCTGAAGGCTGCTAGCAGAATACTGACTTCTAGGCAGGTAGGGTGAGGGTCTTAAAGCCCACACACAAAAACATGGATATTCTAAAACCAGGTCAGGAACTGGAGAGGTGGCTCAGAGATTGAGAGCACTGGCTACTCTTCCAGAGGATTCAGGTTCAATTCCCAGCACCCACACAGTGGCTCACTGCCATGTAACTCCAGCCCCAGAGGATTTGATGCTGTTGCCTGGCCTCCTTGGGCATTGCATGCACAAGACATACATGCAGTCAAAACATGAAATTAAATTAAAGAGGAAAAGTAGGGCCAAATGTGGTGGCACACACCTTTGATCCCAGCACTCAGGAGGCAGAGGCAGGTGAATCTCTGTGGGTTTAAGGTCAGCTTGCTCTACATAGTGAGTTCCAGGACAGCCAGGGCTACATAGAGAGACTCTTGTTTCAATAAATAAATATAAAACCAAGTTTCAGATCCAATGGGCATCAAACATGCTGATATTTTCTAAAAGAGTAAAATGTATGTGTTTGTCACCTTTAATATTTCAAAATGAAGAATTCTAATTAAATGAATTCATTCATTTCCATAAACCATCTGTCTAAGCACTACCCAGACTCTCTATAAATGACCTGATTGGCAGCTTGGGAGCTAATCTGACATTTTTAATACTAGACGACATGTATAACTTTTATCTAATCCCTGCCACTACAGTGATGCATCTTCCAAGTCATTAAAGACTCACTGAGCTAACAAACTGTTGGATGTCCCAAATTCCATGTGCTGGGCTGAGTTCTATGGGACAGTACTAACTGGACTGCATGAGGCCAGTCTGGTCCCTCTCCAGCCGTTTCTAAATACTGAGGTGCTTATAGTGATGGCTAAAGCCTCTTCACTGTCCAGCTCTTCACACACACACCTCCACAGATCCTGGGCCCTTAGGGATCTGGAAAATATAGCTGAAAACTGCCATGGTGAACAACTGCTCTCTTTATCTAATTCAGTAAGTGTTGCACGTCTTCCATAATCTAGCCCCATGCAATTTTACTAAGGTTAACATCTCTCCCTGTGAGGGTCAGACTGATCCACTGTAAGATGAACCTTGTTGTTCTGTGACTTCACCCTCATCCACTCCCAGGCTAAAAGGACCCGAAGATGGGAAGTCACTGAAGACAAGACACAGCAAAAACTGAGCACACAAAGTCCCCAGTCTCATTCCAACTACATCTGCAGCAACAAAGCAGTGCCACAGTTGTCACACCAACATACTTACAACAAAAATTCCCTGGTGCTTCCATAGACACACACATACACACACAAACACACATACATATACATACTCACATACACACACACAAACGCAGACATACACACACATACTTACACACACACACACACACACACACACACACACACACACGTTCTTTCATGCTTCATGGCACTTGTTTTTCCCTCCCTGGAGTTCTCCCCTTTTGTCCGACCACCAGAACGGTCCCTCCCCCTGGTTTCATTCAAGTGTCCCCTCTTCTATGATACTGTCCTAACTACTCAAAGAGTCAGCCAAGCTGCCCGGGTACTTCTCTATGTGTATGTCATTACTCTGTTTACCCCACAAATACTGATTTGTTTCTTTCTTTGCCTGGTCCTCTCATTCCCATTCAGCTATAAGCTTATCATAAAGTCAGCAACCTCATTTTATCCATGCTTATATTTATGAAGCCCAATAGTACCTGGCAAATTGTGGTATTTAACATGATGTTTTCCATCTAAATAAGTAGAGAGCTGAATAAAGACCAGTGCTGAAGTTCTTCATAGTGCCTATATCCCCCTAACATGCTATATGTTACTTTTTTATTTTCTTTATTGCCTTTGTGGCTTGCTTACTGACACATTCTAACACGAAGAATAATGCCTGACATATTAACAGGCATTCCGTATTTTTTTCAAATAAATGAATACCAAAGATAAAATTAGTTTGGGGGGGTCCCCATTCTAAGCAGATTATTCAATATAAAATATGGCTTCTCCCATGTAAATTTTCTCAGAAAATAACAAATGACAACACACTTGATAATGGCTGTAAATAATACCACTTTTATAAATTTCAAAGGAAAGATATTGACTACCATTAAAACTCTAAATACAGGGTGGGAAAGATGGCTCTGTAGTCAAGAGCACTTACTACTCTCACCGGTGGCACCCGTTCAGTTGCCAGCACCCACAGGGCGGCTCACAACTATCTGTAACTTGATATCCAGAGAATGGGTACCCTCTTCTGGCCCTCCTCACACAGAACCATGCACATAGTGAACATACATACAAGCAGACCAAACACTTACATGCATAAAAATAAATAAATTTTAAAATAATTCCAGATATAGGCTGGTCATCATGATGCCCCTTTAATCTCAACACTCAAGAGACAGAAGCAGGAGGATATCTGAGTTCAAGGCCAGCCAAGGCAAGGCAGTAAGATAGGTAGATGACAGATGATGTGAAACTTACAATTCTACCTTTTTAATAAAGCACATAATATTTATAAAAAGTCCTTACCCATCCTTGGTTTGATCAGCTACTCCTGCCAAGAGCTGTACAATCTTTGGGTTGCTGTTTGGATCATTGTACAGGCCAAGATAGCGTTGAACGAAGTCTTCTGGAGTCATGTAATGCTCCCCGTCCACCTCAGTGCTGGCATACTGAAAGACAAGTAAGCAAGGCACACTGAAAACACCAGGGCTCAGCACCAGCTGCTAGTTGACAGCTGTTTGGGGGAAGTAAACCAGAGGACAGTTTTGAAACCAAAATAAGGGTAATGAATGTGGATATTGCCTCTGAATTCTGGAAAACCAAACACCCAGATACCAGTTGAAGACCACAGAAAAGAACCGATACATGGTCAATATTGATGAACACTGAAAACCTGCTGGGTGAAATGAACCAGATACAAAAGGCCCACAGTGTAGAATCCCATTTACATAAAATGTTCACAAACGCAATGATGAATGAAAACACAGAATTATGACAGCCAGGACCTGGGGAGGGAGACAGAAGCTAACCACTCAATAGGTGTGGAGTTTCCTCTCTGAGAATGATGATTTTGTTCTGGAATTACATAATAGTGATGGTCACACATTATAAATGTTTAAAATAAAGCCACTAAGTAGTAGACTTTAAAATGATCACAACAAAATTTTTATATTATGTGAGTATTTTATCTCAATGAAAAATATATGAGTTGGGGTTAGAATGTTTCTGGGACTAAGAGCACTGGTCACTTTTCCAGAAGACCTAGATTCAATTCCCAGCACCCACATGGCAGCTGACAACAATCTGTAACTCCAGCTCCAGAGGCTCTACCGACCTCTTCTGGCTTTCTAGGGCAATGCAACCACGTGGTACATATAGACAAATGCAGGCAAAATATCCACACACATAAAATAAAAATAAATAAAGTTTTTATTTTGGTTCTTGTTTGTTTGGTTGGTTGGTTGGTTTGGTTTTTTCAAGACAGAGTTTCTCTGTGTAAGAGCACTGGCTGTCCTGGAACTCTCTATAAACATGGCTGGTCTTGAACTTACAGAGATCTGCCTACCTCTGCCTCTCAAGCTCTGGGATTAAAGGTGTGTGCCACCACACCTGACAATAAATAAATGTTTACAAATAAAGAATAAAATAAAATACATAGGAGCTGGTAAGATGACTCAGTAGATAAAGGCACTTGCTAAGAAGACTGACAACTTGGGAATCACACAGTCATAGAGAACCAAGTCCTAAAAGCTGTCCTCAGACTTCTACACACAAGCCATAGTGCACATACATGCACGCAGACACACAGACACACACACACACACACACACACACACGCACACACTAAGTAAGTGTAAAACTACATGGGCTGGAAAATATAGCTTTCTCAGCTGAGTTTAATCTACAGCACTGCAAAAATAAAATAAGTAAATAAAAATTAAGATACTGGTAAGATAAGAGGTACCAGAAAGACTGGGGAAAGTGGAGGTGAGGCCAAGGCCTGCAAGTGAGCTTGCAAACACCTCACTTCCCAGATGCAGCCTTTTTCCAAGAGTCTATCAGAGTGGGTGGGGCTGTGGGTGACAGAGCTGCGATTAAACATGAAATTACTGCATTCTAAAGAGACCTTCCATTATTCCAAGTCCTAATCGCTGGAAAAGAAAGAACAATTCTTCAACCTCTCATGTCATTTTTTTTAAAGTGTGCTTATCCAAAAAACTCCTTATCATTTCAAGGACTTGGCACACGGTAGTATAACCAAGCATCATTACCAACAGAGGAGTAAGACCAGGGAATTTCCCAAACTGAAGACTAGAAGTGCTCACTAAGTGTCCCGCAAAATAAATAAACAGAATTAATGTAGAAATCTCACCAAGGCCTTATTCTCCCTCATAAAACTGCAGGACAGCAGGGGGAAAAAGGAAGTGGATATCCCTAAAGATCCCACAGAGAAATAGCAGGTCAGAATAAAGTATCCAGGTAACACTTGAAGACGGTGGGTGGAGGCCTGAGAGAGATTATTTCCAACTGTGAATTCTAAACTAAGCCAACTCCCCATCAGATGTACAGTTAGCTACACTATTTTGAGATAACCGTATTCTCAACATTACTTCTGCCTTCGTGTTCTGTTTCTCTGGAAACTCTAGAATTTCTTTATTACATTTATTTATCTGGGGTGGGCACATGTGCCACAGCACGAGTATGGAGCTCAGAGAGCAACTTCTGAAAGACAGTTCTCTCCTCCTACCATGTGGGTCCCAAGTATCAAACTCAGGTGATGGAGCTTGGCAAGTGGTGTTTTTATCAGCTCTGCTCTCTCGATGGCCCCAGTAGATATTTTTTAAAAAGAGAGGGTGAACTAAATCGAAGAGAGATATAGGACCCACGGGCAGGTGATCCATCGAGGAATTAGGCAAGGGAACCCCTAGAACCATGGTGCTGCAGCCCTCGAGGTGACCTACTCCTGATGGAGCAGAAGGAGAGGTGGAGGAAGCAAAGCCACCAGGGAAAACCAAAGACCAGATTACCCTGGACACAGAGTGGGAGGAATTCAGTCTGCTCAATGCGGCCTCCTCTAAGACCCACCTTTATCACCTACCTCACATTCCAACTCGGCCCTGGGTCTATATCTCCAATCCCCGATTCATACACAACTGTTTTTCCCTTTCACACATATCCCTTTCTACCTGAATTTCACCTCCTCCCACCTAAAATATCAGAGGAGAATCTTTGAATGGTTTGCTCCCTAATATACCCCCAGCAGCAAAAACAGTGCCTGGCACTCAAAAAAATCCATTAAGTTAGTCAATTAGTATACAGACAAGCAAATAAAAAATTGACAGTTTTTAACTATGAAAATGTACTTTTGTTGGACAAAATAGAAAATATCAAAATCAACGAATTAGGCTGGGATGGTGGGGACTCACACCTGTAATCCCAACACTCAGGAGGCTGAGGCAGGAGGATCATAGGGTGTTTGAGACCAGGCTGTATCTGGTGAAGGCACCAAGCCTGACAACCTGAGTTCAATCCTCAGAACCAACTTGGTGGAAGCAGAAAACAGAGTCCTCTAAGTTGTCTTCAGACCTACACTGTGCATGCATGCCATGTGCACGTGCACACACACACACACACACACACACACACAATAAAATGTATTTTTTAAAAAAGCCGGGCAGTGGTGGCACATGTCTTTAATCCCAACACTTGGGAGGCAGAGGCAGGTGGATCTCTGTGAGTTCAAGGCCAGCCTGGCTTGTCTATAGAGCTGTCCTTTCAAGACAGCCAGAGCTACTCAGAGAAAAGAAACCCTGACTCCAATAAATAAATAAATAAATAAATAAATAAATAAATAAAAATAAATGGGTGGATGGATGGATAGATGGGTGGATAGATAGATCGATACATAGATACATAGATCGATACATAGATAGATAGATAGATAGATAGATAGATAGATTATACAATTTTAAGCTAGACAACATACACCTGAAAGCCCAGTACTGGGAAAGCAGAGGCAGAATCGGGAGGATCATCCCTAGTTCAAGACCAGCCTGGTCTATATAATAAGATCCTGTCTCAACCAACCAACTAAAAAAGCAGGACTCAGCTCAAAATAAACCATATTTATACTCAGAATAATGTTGGTCTTGAATAATAATGAAGCAGTATAACTGTATTGAGAACAGAAGAGAAACCTGAAAGTATCTTAAGGCCGCTTGCCTAAGTGGCCCACAAAGCCCTGGGTTCAATCCCCAGGACCGCAGCAAAGAGAAAAGCTTACAGACATCAGCATAAAGATATAAAAGGAAAAACCAAAAATAAACAGCTAAAGGAGGGTCTTGGGGTCACCTCTGGGGAGTGAGATGAGGAGAAAGAGCAGGGTAAAGGGCTGTTGGTTTGCTCTTTGGTTAACTGGTTCAAATACCTGTGAACTGTGTAAACCAAGACACACATTCTTTCAACCAAAAGGAAATTTAAACCAGAAATGTTTCCTTTGTCTTATCCTGAAAACAGCAGAGGTTGCAGCAAACTGCTGTGTCAAGTTGCAAAAGAGGGAGCCTAAGGTGGACTTTTTTTCCTAGCTGCCGCTATCAAAAGCACTTGAGAGGCACCACTGTCCAAAGGCATCATGCCCTGGCCGCATGACTTCAAAAGCCATTCCTGAAGTCGGCTTGTGTTTTAATCCTGGCTCTACTTCAAATCTGCTCACCTGAGTCCTTAGACAAGCTCATTCTTTTCCTGGGACTCTAGATCATGCACGCTTTTGTGTGATAAAGCTAAAGTGAGGCTTTGATAAATTCAAAGAACAGATCTATAAGCAAAGGAGCAAAAGCAAAAAAACAAACCGGGGCTAGAGAAATGGCACACCATAAAAGGATACCACTGCTCTTGCAGCGATGAGTTCAGTGACTCACAAATGTCTGTAACTCTAGCTCCAGAGGGATCCAAGGCCTCTTGACTCCTCAGACACTCATATTTACCTGCACACACACACTTCAACTCCAGAGCACACTCATACATACACACACTCACACACACACACACATACACTCACACACCACACAGAGTTTAAAAAAAATCAACCTTAACAAAGGAACAGACTGAGATATTTGGCACTATCGGTACTTGAATTCTCGATGCTGATAACAATCAGTATATTCTAGCAGTTCTTGTTACACATGTCTTTCCTTGTTCTTTCTTCAGCATTAGCATAATAGGACACATGCAGTTTTTGTTTTTGAAACAGGGTCCCTATATCTTGGGCTGACCTTGAACGTCTCACCCTCCTACCTCCATCCCCCAACCATTCCCACCCATCTTCAGTTCTGGGATTGCATACACGATCGACCACGCAGTGCTAGATATCTCCCTGCAGGTTCAGTAAGAGAAGGTGCACATCGGTCCTTGCACACACCCCTATCCCTACTCCATAGAGACCATACAGCACACTCACAAACATAGAAAGAGAAAATGGATGGATGGATGGATGGATGGATGCAGACTGAGTACCCCAAAATACCTAGGACCAGACGTATTTTTAATTTCAGATTAGTTTTAGATTATTCGTATATACTAATGGGAAATCTTTTTACTGCTGTTATTTTTGTTGGGTTGTTTGATTTTTTATTTTTTGGGGGGGGGAGTTTGTTGTTGTTTTTTGTTTTTGTTTTTGTTTTTGTTTTTTCGAGACAGGGTTTCTCTGTATAGCCCTGGCTGTCCTGGAACTCACTCTGTAGACCAGGCTGGCCTCGAACTCAGAAATCCGCCTGTCTCTGCCTCCCAAGTGCTGGGATTAAAGGCGTGCGCCACAACTGCCTGGCTGATTTTTTTTTTTTAAAGGCAGGGTCTCAGGTAGTCTAGGCTGGTCTCAAACTCACTATGTAGAAGAAGCTGGTCTTCTTGCCTCCCCCTCCCTCAAGTGTTGGGATTACAGGCACTACCACACCTGCTTCTTAAAGTTATATCTAAACACTAAGCCCAATTGTTTCATACATACTCTGGAGACTCAACTGAGAAATGTTCCCCATAGCCTGGGGCATTTGGACACTTGGTCCCTAGCTGGTAGTGGTCTGGGGAGGTTTAGGTGGTACAGCCTTGCTGGAGGAAGTGTTTCACTAGTGCGAACTTAGACATTGAAAACTTCCTGTCACCTCCAGTTCCCTCTCTGTGCTTCCTGTTCGTGTTTGAAGATGTGAGCTCTCAGCTTCCTGCTCCTGTAGCCATGTCTACTGCTTGCTGCCATGCCTCCCTGCCATGATGGCCTCATCCCTCTAGAACCATCAGCCCAAATAAACCTCTTCTTCTAGAAGTCGCCTTAGTCATGGAGTAAGTAATCCACACACCTTTCTGTACGCAGCCTGAAGGAGACTTTAATACATTTTTTTCAGTGTGCTTGTGTCTTGACATCAACCCATTATATTAGATCATGCATAGAACTTGCTACCTCTATTATTAAATCGGTGCTCAAAACCTTGCATTCTGAAGCATTTCAGACCTCAGTGTCTAGGAATAGCAATGGTCAACCTATACTACTTTCTCAAGAACAGGGAGGAAACACAGAACACATCAGGTTCTTAGTAACAAATTACCTGCCCATTCCTTCTGATCAAGAGGTGTGTGTTCTCAAGTGTCTGAGCCTGGCTACCAGGACAAGCCTGCCCAGAACACACAGTGAAAGTAGGTGGCACCCAGAAAGCCCCCAGGATCCCCTCTGCCTTTAAAACCCAGGAAACAGCAGCATTAGCACAAGCTACCAAGGACACAGAAGCCAACAAGGAAAACAAATGGTTTTGTTGACATGCTCTGACGAGGCCTTGCCAGTACAGACAGTTATAAATGACTCCAGAGAACAACTACCCCTTAGGTGCTCTGCCAGTGTTTTCCCTGACTCTCCTAGTCTGCTTTAACTTGATTTTAACTGAAAGAGAGTGTGGAGCTGAAAGTCTTCTCATCTGCAGGAGTCAGGACTTGACTTCTACAGAAAGCAGTGAACTAATTAACCCATTACATTAGAGGCAATTACTTGGCGATGTCAGGAAGCCTGAACAGACAGAACCAAAGAGTACTGAATGGGAACTAGCAGCTACCCAGAGTTGGTTAAAATGCTAAAATGAATTAGATGTTATACTAATAGAGAAGAGGTGGCACCACAAAAATAGGTGACATCCAGGCTGCAGAGGCAGGTCTGCCGTGGGACAGCACACACCTAGAATGATCAACACCCAGTCCCAGCCCCTGCACACACTCACATTCACACTCACACACACACTCTCACACACACACACCCATACACACATGCACACTCACACTCACACACATGCACACACTCACATTCACACACTCACACCCACCCACATGCACATGCAC
>JADRCH010000029.1:5684218-5711297 GCA_019843965.1 Rhynchomys soricoides | reverse complement strand
CCAAAGACTTAAAATACTATTTTGAGGGTTCAGCCATTAGGAACACGTGCTGCTCTTCCAGAGGACCAGAGTTCAGTTCCCAGAACCCACATTAGGCAGCCAAGGCCTATAACTCCAGCTCCACAGAATCCAACGCTAACTTCTGGCCTCTAAGGGCACGGCATTCATGTGTGCATTCACATGTAGAGAGATGCAGACATATACACATGATTTTAATAAAACCTTTAAATAAAGCTTGGAGTCTTTCAAAATAACATCATGCTAAAGATTTAATATCCTTAGTAATGTAATCGTTTCATAGCTTCTTTTCCTCTTTTTTCCTGTTATTTAAAAGGGTAACCTAGAATAACTTGAAGTAAAATTGCCAAATATTATATCCTTATGCCAAATAACTTTAGAGTTAATCATCTGCCATTTTAAAGATGTCTCTTAAGCAGTTGTAAATCCCTTCTGGGCAAGAAATCAAGGACACATGAAAGACGTTGACAGGAAGAAGCTGTCAGAAGCTGACAAAAACAAGGGACCTAGCTTCTAGATTAAACTTTCTCAACCCAACTTAGGTACTCCGAATGCAAATGGGCACACAGCTCTTGACATTTCCAGAAGCATTTAAATGTATACAAAGTATAGTTCCCATGTGCTTGAGGCCTTGGCTGTCTGAGGCGTAAAAAACAAAATTGACCTTATAGGAGCCTGGAGTTCTCATACATGGAATCAAAATTACACATTAAAGTTGGCAGGGTTTCGTATACAAGGACGTGTTGCAATTACACTGAACTTCTCTCCAAGGGGAGAAGATCATGCCACCCAGAAACGTTGGGCCTTTTGAAGCCAAAAGATGAGTGCATCAAGGCCTCACCTGACTGGTGTGAACTGGATGGTACTAACTCCCTTGCCATTTACTTACATTAACCTTAAGTGACCTTTCAAATACACGACACCCACCTTCAAAGCTAACTGTGTTAATTATAGCTTACAAAGAGCTCACATCTCTAAATGTCCACTAAGGATTATCTCAAAAATTCGTAACTGGAACAGATTTATTTTAAAGTCTAAAGATGATAAAATATAATCTGTTTGAATGGTGTGTGTTAAAAAAAGATTCATTGATGATTTTGATTCAAACATGTATATATGTATATATGTGTGTGTATGCACTTATACATATGTATTTATTTATTTTAGTGCTGGGCATGGCAACTCATGTCATAATCTCAACACTCAGAGAGGTTGAGACAGACTGCCACAAGTTTGGGCCAACCTGTGTTAAGTAGCAAGTTCAAAGTCAGTGAAGGGTACAGAGTAAGACCCTGACTCAAACAAAGAAAAAAAACCAAATAAGTAAATAAATTGCAAAATTGAAACATGAAAAGTGAGATGTTCGAGCTGGAAGGATGACTCAGACATTAAGAGCACTCACTGCCCCTTAGGGCTTAGTTTCCAGCAGCCACGTCAGGGAGCGCAGAACCACCAGCTCCGGGGAATCTGATGACCTCTTCTGGTCTCTGTTAGCAACTGTGTTCACATGCACATATGATATATGCGTATCATATATATGTACAATTTAAAATAAAGCATATTTTAAAAATTGTGATGAATTTTGAATAGAACACCAGAATATGTGTATATTTTGTTTTGCTGTATTTTTTTGTTTTGTTGTTGTTGTTTTTGAGACAAGATCTCCCTTTGTAGCTTTGGCTGTCTTGGAACTCACTATGTAGACCAGGCTGGCCTTGAACTCAGAGATTGTGTATTGTAACAAGATCAAACATTTTTTAAAAAACCATGCATACCAAAACTGAGGTCACATATCTAGAAAAACTACCTTTTAAGCCAAACTCTGTGGAAATCAGATCTGTTTGTATTATTGTACATTCATCTTAAGCCCATGCTGGGCATGATGCCTGACAGTTGCACCGAAACAGATAGGTCTCACTGCAGAAGAGTAAGACACACCCCAGTGTTAAGAAGGATAGCATGGTGGACAAATAAAACCAGGGTCAGAAACTGGGGACCAGCAACTCATGGGGGACCTCTTGGGAAAGTCAGTTGGGCATGGTGGCAGCTGTCCTTACAGCTACACGGGAAGCTAAGGCGGCAGAGTCCCTTGGGAACAGTCTGGCAATGCCGGTGGACGGCATCTGCGTAAATCAGCAACTATCCCACTACTTTTCTCAGTTTCTTCTCTGACAAGGAGTTGCAAGAAAATGCTGGCCTGTTGTTGGGAGGAAACGGGGTCTTCAATACCAAAGTATTTGCAAATGGGAAAACATGATTGAAGTCAACACTCTGAAATGCTTGGAAGCCAGGTAGTGGTCAGGTAGTGGTGCCTTTCATCCCAGCATTTGGGAGGCAGAGACAGGTGGATCTCTGTGAATTTGAGGCCAACCTGGTCTATAGATTGAATTCCAGGACAGCCAGGGCTACAGGGAGAGAGCCTTTCTTGGGAAGTTGGGGGGAGGTGCATGCTTGGAAACAGGAGAAGGGGATTGAAGTTCCCTCCTTACAGAACTTCCTGCTTTTCCCCTAACATGAAAGGGTTCTTACTCCGCCTCTCAAACCAAGGTTGCCCAGGGGTCAGCTTGCCAGCAGGTCAGCTGTGACTGCTCTAAGCAGCTCTGTCTGCATATCCAACATTCGGATGTAACATGAGTCAAAACTGTGTCTCCAGGACCGGTCCAATTGAGATAAACTAACATTTCAGATCTTAATAGCCGTCCAGTTTCACCGACTCCAGAGATGGCAAGGGCTGAGAGCATGAAGCTAATCCTCACTGTCCACTCTTACTGCCTGTGCTTCCCACGGAAGCCAAATTTAGTCAGGAATGTATGCCCTTTCAGTGAACACGCAGCCTGCATGAGGAGCAAACACCAGGGCACACCTGACACACAAACCTTGCATAGCAGTGGGATTAATTTTGATACACTGAGTCAATAGAGATGAAAGCTTGTTCTATCATAAATGTTTTGAGGGAATAGAAATAACTTTCTACACAGATGACAAGCAGGGTGTGGTGTCTCATGTCTATAAATCTAGATCTCAGAAGACTGAGGCAGGAGGATTATGAATTTGGGTCCAGCCTTGACTACAGTGTAAGTTCCAGGCAAACCAGATCGACACAATAAGATCTTGTCTCAAAACCAACCAAACAAAAAGGCCAAACTGACTTTTTAATTTTAAAAACTTTATTAAGGCATAGAAATACTTTAAAAGAAAATTTTAGTGAGTAATATTAAATTTTCCAAGCTTACTAAAATCATGTGTTTTAAGGAAAAGAGTTTTCAACCATTTTATTTATTTATGTTTTAAAATAAATTTCTATTATTTGCTTATTGTGTGTATGAGGTAGGTACATGGGCAGAACCCAAGTCTTTAGGCTTGGCAGGAAACACGTTTACCTGCTGTGCCAATTTACCAGCCCAGTTCTAGGTTTTTTGCAGCAAGGTCTTGCTGCCTACTTCAGTCTGGCCTCAAGCTTGTGGTGACATTCCTGCCTCAGCCTCCTCCAGGCAACAATTTCAGATGTGTGCCACCATAACAATTTCATGAGGTAGTGGGGGGTCAAATTCACAACTTTGCGAATGCAAAGTTAAAATTACTAAATATTAACTGTACATATATAACCTTCAGATCCATCAGAAACAAAATCCATTTGATTTTTACAAACAAAATTCTCCAGAATTGCTCAGAATGTTTCCTGTAAATGCTAGTGCTTATTTTTCCTTACATTTCATACATGCATTAAAAATAGACAAAAATATTTCAAAATTGGGCTTGCAAGATGGCTCAGTGGGTAAAAAAGCTTGCCACCTGACAACTCAAGTCTAATGGCCTCAGTTCAAACCCCAGAACCCATGTGGAGGCGGAAGGGGAGAAACAACGAGACAATAACAAACTAAATTAATGTTTTAAAGATTGTAAAATTTAAAACGCATATATGTTTTCTCTGTCCATTATAACTTTATAGCTAGGCCTACTGTCAGCCAGGGCAACGCAATTCCTAACGGATCAGGAAAGAGCTCAAGAGCCCTGTAAGTACTGAAATGAACTAATGCTGGCTCTTCCAAAATGATTTTCCCTTTAAAAACGATCAGGAACCTTAGAAATAAAATAATGACCTCAGAGAATCCAATAACTGGAACCAGAAAACCTAAGGGAGATTAAGTTAAATAATTAATTTGTATTGTTCTTCAAATAAATACTTCAATCTCTTGTTCTAAAGAACCATGGGAACATACAAGGAGTGTATATATTCATAAGCCTGGACAAACTGTCTCTCTTGGATAACCAAGATACAGTTCCTAGGAAGATAGCATCCCTTGGTGGTATTAAGGCTTAGACCAACATTCTGCCACAGGAAAAGAAGGTCTTTTATCCTGAGAGCAGATGTTAAAAAGATCAGAGTGACAGATCAACCAAAGGTAGTGAATGAATCTAGCCTGGATCTTATTATTTTTTAATATATGTCTTTTGTTAGTTTGTTTTTGGCTTTTCGAGACAGGGTTTCTCTGTGTAGCCCTGCCTGTCCTGGATCTCACTCTGTAAAACAGGCTGACCTCAAACTCACAGATGTGTGTGCCTCTGCCTCCCAAGTGCTGGGATTAAAGGCATGGACCACCATTGCCCAGTTATATGTTTTACTTTTATTTGTATATGTTTGAGTGTGTATGTGTGTATAACGGGGGGGGGGGGGCTGCTCACTCAAAAAGACTAGACTAAGGTTATCAGATCCCCTGGAACTAGGGTTACAGATGGTTGTGAGCCACCCAGCAGGTGCTGGGAACCAAACTCAGATTGTATGCAAGAGCAGCAAGTGCTTTAAACCACTGAGCCATTTCTCCAGCCACAAAAAAAGCTTTTTTTAAAGTAGAAAGTAACAGAGTGATTCTGAATGTACTAACTTTTTATAATTGAACCATTGTTGTTTTTCTGGTCCCCATTAAGCAACTGACAGTTCAGGAGGAAACAGCTGCTGCCTGCCACAGTATCAGATCTCCCAGCCTCAGACTGGTACCATACATCTCCTCAGAACTGTCCAGGAGAACTATCACAGAGGTTGCTCCATCTGCATATGGGGCCTTGTGAAGGCACTAGATGCATGTCTTAAGAGTGCACCTGGGTACTCACAAGTGATGATTTTCTTAGTTAGGGTTTCTATCGCTGCAATGAAAACACCAAAATGCAAGCTGAGAAAGGGTTTACTTAAGCTCACATTTCCAGATCAAAGTCCCTCACTGGAGAAAGTCAGGGCAGGAACTCAAGCAGGGCTGTAACCTGGAGGCAGGAGCTGATGCAGAGGCCATTGAAGGGGTGCTGCTTCCTGGCCTCCTTCATGTGGCTTGCTCAGCCTGCTTTCTTATAGAACCTAAGACCACCAACCCATGAATGGCACTACCCACAGTGTTCTGGGGCCTCCCCCACTGATACTAATTGAGAAAATGCTTTATAGCTAGATCTCATGGAGGCATTTCCTCAACTGAGGTTCCTTTCTTTCTGAAGAATCTAGCTTGTGTCAAGTTGACACACAAAACCAGCCAGTACAATGACAAACACATGTTAACAGCTAAGTCACTTAATTAATTTCAGCACAGCTATCTAGGCAAAAACTTAAGATAGTAGTCAAGGAGAAAGGGGGAAAAGTTCTTCATCTCTATGCAGAACTGAAACAAGACACTAAACTTGGTCTGGTTCTTAGGATATCAGGCACACTTTCACAGCTATCTCATTTAATCTTTACAACACCTGTCTGTACTGAGTGTGTTAGTCCTTAGACAGAAAAAAGACTCCAAGGGCAGTATAATAAATACCTAAGGCACATTAAAAAAGGGTCAAATGAGGATTCAAACCCATGTTGGCAGCCAGGTGTGGTGGTCAACGCCTATAACCCAACACACTGGAGCGTGAGTACAGGAGATTTAGAATCCAAGTTCAACCTGGGCCACCTAGTAAAACCCAGTCTATAAAACCAAAACAAGTCCAAACCAAACACACGCGCAAGAAGTTAAAAATCAGAGCAAAGCCCACGAACGTTTATCTACAAAGCCCAGGTTGGCTCCAACTGGATTCTGAGGCTTCCTGCATGTCTTTATCCAGTTCAAGATGTTCTAAGAGCACTGTTGACAGATAGAAGGAAATTAAACTCAAACAATCAGAGTCTATGCAAAACAGCGATCCATAAGGAAGCATGGAAACAGAAAGAGCAGTTTACATATCAATACGATCTACTTAAATATGTTCTGTTGAAACTGTAATTTCAGCCATTTGAAAGGGAAAGGGAAAAAAGGCCTTCACTGTTTTCTATCTTGCTGTTGAAAAAAAAAAAAAAAAGAAATCCAAATTCTCTTCATGGCCTAGATATAAAGGCCTGCTGGACATGCCTTCAGCCTTATTTCTGGACAGTGCCTCCCCACTCCCTGATGCTTCAGGCCCACTGGCTTCCTTTGTAGCTGTTAAACACATTGGAACATTTTGTACATCCAAGCTTCATAGACGTGAGCCACGCCCTTAAAATCCTTCCCACCACTTCTCCTCGAGTTGCCATTCAGTTCTTAACACTAATACACTCTCGGGAGCTTTCACCAGCCTCTTGAAATGGTGAAAAATTGTGGCTCCTTCATCGTTCTTTTTATCTCCTTATTGAGCTTGTCATCTCTGTAGTAACCTGTTTGTGTGTGTCAGTTTTTCTATGTCTGAGTCGTTCCTCGATGCCGGGGATCCAAATTCGGGTCTTCATGCTTGTGTGGTAAGCACTTTACTGATTGCCATGTCCCCAACTCTTAAACTGTCTCTTGTAACTCTGTAGTGATGCACCTCCCCCACATGACAGCACAGTCAGTAGTGCCCGTTGCTCAAAGCCCTGCTTCAGTCCTTCTCAATCTTCCTTCCAAAGATAAACAACATAGCAAGTAAACAAATACTTAGTGAGCCAAAGAATATTTCTTTCCACCAAATATTCACGTTATCTCAAAACTTGAAGAGACTCATTCTCGATTTACATTATCATCACCACCTTCCATTTATTCTTCAATCTAAAATAAACAAGATAGGGCTAGGGATGTAGTTGGGTGGTAGAGCATTTGCCCAGTATGACTAAGGTCTCAGGTTGGATGCATCACAAACAAACAAAAAAACAAACAAATAACATGTAAGTCCAAAAAGTATACTTTCATGTGTCTTATGACCTTCTCTGTCCATTGGCGCTAATGAAGAAAAGAACAGGAATCAAAATAATATTTGAATTCTGTTATCTCAGCATATTTTGGTCCAGCATACGTAGCTGTATAGTCTTCTAGCCTATAATAAATCAGTAGGCAAACACTGATTTTAGTCTACCAACTAAAAAGAATTTAGAGATCCTCTAAAAATTGTACAAATTTGTTACAAGCCTACTTTATCACAAAGCACAGAAAGGGCTAAGTCATCCTTCGACATTTGTCAGATCCGTAACAAACACCCTGCTGCATCCTCTGTCCCCACCTTGCCTGCCTCTTATTACTTCTTTCACTGCTGTATACTTCCAATGGAGAAAAACTGGGTGGATGACAGTGTGTAAGAGAGAAAGGTTTTAGAAGAAAGAGATAACTCAAGAAATGATAGTTGTAAGGGCGTTGGTAGTAAAACCTTAGCCTGAGGACCAGCTGTAAACTCACAGCAGCGTGGAACAGCCTCACAATCTGTCTGTTGTACTCCATTTCCTGGGCTTGAAGGAGAAAGGCAGACTCCTAGAGAACATCATTTATTTTGTTTTGTTTTTTTAGAATTATTTATTTATGTGTATGTGTGTATATGTATGTATGTATATTTGTACATACATAAGTGTATATATGTGCACCACATGCATACTTGTTGGATTCCCTGGAACTGGAGTTACCAATCATTGTGCGCCACTATGTGAATGCTGGGGGTCAAACCCGAGCCCTCTGTAAAAGTATCAGGTGCTTATAACTGCTGAGCCATCTCTCCAGCCCTTATACCTGTTTATTAACTAACAGAAAGTACACAGGTTAGGGGTGTAGTTCAGTTGGGAGGATGCTTGCCTGACATAAAAGCCTGGTTTTGATACCCAGCACCACATTGGCCCTGAGTAGGTGAGTAGTACATACCCATAAGTCCAGCACTTGGGGATGTAGAGGCAGAAGATCAGGTGTTAAATGTTGTTCTCAGCTACTCAGTGAATTAGAGGCTAGCCTGGGATACATGAAACCCTATCTCATAAAAGAGAAGAAGAAGGAAGGAAGAGAAGAAGAAGAGCAGGAAGAAGAGGAGGAGAAAGAGGAGGAGGAGGAGAAGGAGGAGGAGGAGGAAGAGGAAGAAGAAGAGGGAAAGAAAGAAAGAAAGAAAGAAAGGAAGGAAACAAAAATAGCTCATCATATTTTGAGACGTAATAAGGAACACAGGGAAGCAGGCCATAGTGACACACACCTTTTATCCCAGTCGTCGGGAGACAGAAGTAGGCAGATTTCTGAGGCTAGCCTGGTCTACAGAGTGAGTTCCAGGAAAAAAACCAACCAAACAAACAAACAAAAATTCTAGGTATGTGTGCATGGGTAGAATGCATGCATATGTGTTCACATGTATGTGGATGCATATGTGGTTGGTCCTAAGTTCACAGAGTTTCTTCTAACATCGCTCTGTAGTTTTCTGTTTGTTTGCCCGCCCCCCTTCCGTAGTTTTGAGATAAGATCTCTTGCTGAACCCAGACTCTACTTCCCCAGTAAATGGATTACAGGGGGTAGCTGCCACACCTGCTTGGCTTTTATGTGGGCTCTAGGCATCTCTGGCCCTCACTGTTGTGTGGCAAGCCTTTACCCACTTAGTCATTTCCTTAACCCTCAGTATAGACTTTCTAGAAAAAGCTCAAATGATACTGAACTCAATTTTACTTCCAGGCTCTACCCCAGCCAGACTACACGAATGAGATGATGCGTATTTTAGCCTTTGACTTAGCCTTTGTGTGAAGCTCCTACTTCAAACTCTCATGGCACCCCTCCCCAGCTCGACCCCTCCTTCCCCCTTCAACTAGGAATGGCAGCTATAAGCTGGCTCCTGGTTCTCTGCCCTGTTTAACAGTTAGTTCTCCTAACACGGATTTGTCTAGCACCCATACAAACTTGTGTCCACCCTAATGTGACTTTAACTTAGTGGGCCACATCTATTTAGCAATCAGTCTTAACTCTGTAGCCACCGTCTCCAACACCATAAACAGATGCCCTATCAATTGGCAGCTCTTCTCCTAAAAAACGCAAGATTCACTTCCTCCAAATCCTTCTATAGCTAACAGCAAATCCAACTTTCTGTGCTTACAAAGTCCCTGGTGTTATCTTGCCTTTCCATTTCCCTAGACACTAGCCACTCTGGGTCATTACTCCTGCATGGATTATTTCAATGGCCTCTTAGCTGATACCCCACTTGCTGCCCATCTCTCCACACTCTCTCCAACACACAAAGAGCTGCCACGTCTCACCATTCCAATTTGCTTACTCAGAAACCCACAGAGCCTACCTACTGCTTCAAACCCACACCCCTCAGCCAATTTTTTCCTGGGTAGCTACAGCACTGAGACACATTTTAATTTTACCTCCTAAGGAGCCAGGTTATTTTGTCTTTAATATTCTCGGCAAACTATGGCTGCCAAAAGCTCTACTATAAATCTGTCTTTAGAAAATCACCCCATTCCAAAATCCTCTAAGCATGCAATGTAAGCGTTAAGAATATATGTTCTAGGCTTAGGCATGGTAGCACTGCCTATGAACTCAGCTCTTGGGAGCTGAGGCAGGAGACTTGCAAGGTGGAAATGAGCTTGGGCTACAGAATGAGTAAGACCCAGTCTAAAAAATGATAATAAAAGGCCTTCTAGAGGTGAATAGAAATGGGGTCAAAAAGGGGGGATTTTCAGCCTGGCATGGTAGTCTGTAATCTCAGCACTAGAAAGACAGGTAGATCTCTGAGTTCAAGGTCAGCCTGGTCTACAAAGAGCATTCTAGACCAGCCAGGGTTGCATAGTGAGATCCTGTCTCAAGAAAGGGAGAGGCAGTTTTAGATTATTTCTTCCACAACCTAGCTGTACAATTTAGCAGACCCCATAAAGCTGCCCCTCCCCATCCTCAAATTCCAGGTTGGCTTGGAACCTGAAAGGAAAACTAAACTGACCTAGGACCCTAGGAGATCTGCCTGCCTCTGACTTTCCAATGCTGGAATTAAAGGGGTAAAACATGAAGTCTACTAAAGCTGCTTTTGTTTTGTTTTGTTTTGTTTTTCTCTGTGTAGCCCTGGCTGTCCTGGAACCCACTCTGTAGACCAGGAACTTGGCCTCGAACTCAGAGACCCAACCTGCCTTTGCCTCCTGAGTGCTGGAATTAAAGGCATGCACCACTACATCCTGCTAAGTCTGTTCTTCTTAAGGAAAGAAAGACGATGGGTTCTGGAACTCATTTGATTTGAGTTTCCCTTATGAACTCAATAACATTAACCAAGCCATTTAATTTAAAATAACAGACCTACCAAGTCTACCTCATAAGAGCGGTAGGAATACTAACAAAATATGTTTAGAGCACTGAACTAGTGTACTCTCTAAATGATTGAAAAAACGTCAGTAGCCACTGCCACTATTCTGTGAACCTCCTTTCTAGACAAACCAACACAACTGCTCTACGTCCGGTCATGTCTTCCCCTTCATGGTTCCTGACTCCCTCAACCACAGTGCATTAGAAAGGGAGAGGGCCTCAGAGAGGAAAAGATATGCCGTCATTCAGTCTTGGTTCAATCCTCTGCCTCAATTACTATCAAACTATTTAATTTGATGATTACTACTAAATGAAATGCAAGTGCATGAGACATAGACCTTAGTAAATATCTTTGAAGGGTAAGAGGGCTCAGCAGATAATAGAGCTCGATATACACGCCTGATGACCAGAGTTCAACACCCAGAATCCACTGTGAAAGGAAAGAACTGAGTTCTGAAAGTTGACTTCTGATGTCCACACATGCACTGTGGCCTGTACACGCCCACATTCCCACAGTTACTTGTACACACATAAACTTAATTTAAAAAAATATATGTGATAAATATACTTAATACTAAAGAAAAATGTAGCTGGCGTAGATTTTGTTTATTATATCTAAGATGTTAAAAGCCAAAGGGATCTATAATGGAACTTTTTATACAAGTAACCAATTGTTCTAAGTAACTATAGCCTGAAGTAGACAAACCAGGAATAAAATCTTAATATGCAAGAAGGTAACAAAAAGTCACTCCAACTAGATACGAAGTCTTTCCAGCAGTTTTATGCTTTCCTGGGGATTAAGCAACTCTACACTGTTTCTCTCTTGCCTTCCAATAATGCTGAAGCTGAGTGTGGCACCTCCTGTTTGTAATCCCAATACTAAATTCAAGATTAGCCTGAACTACATAATGAGAATCAGACCAGCCAGGGCTATGTAGCAAGATTCTGACTGGAAAAACAAACAAACAAAATAATGATGATGATGATGATGATGATGATGATGCTTGAGTCACTACTTTATGTTTAGTGATGAATATAAATAAACCACAAGTTTTCTGTACAAAAATAAAATATAGACAACATCAAAATCACTCTGTGGTGGAATGTTTACCTAATATAAATGATGAGTTTGATTCCCCAGCACCACAAAATAATAATAATAATATGTAAAAAAGCATATGAAAAGCTAAAATAGCATAGTTCTGAGCTCTCCAAACTCTGACAATCACTACCCACCCCAAACAACAACACACACAAACAAGTAACGAATGATGAGTCACATTTTCTTTTCTGTATAGAATTGCTAAAACTAGAAAAGACATCGGTTCCCATTTCCTTATGTTTTACTGGGTCCAACATGAGAAGATAAAACCCAGAAAGTCTAAATGATTAGCTTAAAGATAAGGAGCTATAGCGACATAGGCCTGGGAATTAAACCCATATTCCTTAAGAAAACAAAAAGCCAGCTGTGGTGATGCACATCTTTAATCCCATCATTTGGGAGGCAAAGGCATCCAGATCTCTGTGAGTTCAAGGCCAGCTTGGTCTACATTGGGGGTATCCTTGAACTTGGGGGGAGGGACACACATGTTCCTGATACTTGGAACAGGGTTCTTTTCATTGCATTATACAGCATCTCAGCTGACTTTTTCCCATATCTAACTAGAAAATAAAATTAGCTATATTACACAAACTCTCCACAAAATGACTGACCCTAATCATATAACAAGGTTTATATATTTTTGTGAACCCCAAGAACACTTGTGAAGAACAGAGGTCTTAACACATGGTGCAGTTCTATTATAATTAGTTTTGTTCCAGAAAGGATCCTTCTAATACATTTTGTAAGACTGACATTCTGATTTCTAAGGTAGTAGGAATGTACAAAGTATAATATATATTATATAATATATATGTATGTATGTGCAGGCAAACCACTTATATACAAATCTGAGAGAGAGAGAGAGAGAAAGAGAGAGAGAGAGAGAGATTGTAGTGTTCACAAAAACAAACCATACAGTGAAATGCTATAGTGTGGGGGAAATATCTGAAACAGATGAAATCAGTAGGGGACTAACATCCAAAAGATATAAATTATTTGTATTAGTCAATATGAAGCACACAGAAACTCCTAAGGCTCCTAAGAAGCATGGTTGTACACACTTATAATCCCAGCACTCAGGAGGCTTGGAGACAGAAAGATCAAACACATTCAAGGATACCCCTGGCAGATCTCTGTGAGGTTGAGGTCAGCCTTGTGTAATAGCTCCAGGCCAGCCAGAGTTATATGGTAACAGCCTGTCTCCAATAAAGAACAAAATAAGAAAGGAAGAAAGAAAGGTTTGCTGCATAGAAAGCCTTAGTCTAAAACATAAAAATAAAAAAAAATAAAAAAAAACTCTCATTTTTCTAATTCTTTTTTGTTTTCTTTTGGTGCTAACGCTCAAATCCAGGGCCAAAATAAGGTAGGGAAATGCTTTATCCCTGGGCTACACCCCTGCCTTTACCAATTCTTTTTCATAAACTACACTGTGTGTGGTCACCTATGCAGCCTCCTTCCCACCAGACCTAAGGAAAGTACCTGTCTCAGATGAAAGTGCCATCCAGCTTAGGCTCATTAGATGCTAGAATCTGTTCCTAATATAGAATCATAGACTTTTGGATTCGAAAGGAACCTTGAAGGTCACTTTTCATTTTACAGTGGAAAATAATACCCAGAAGGAGTCTGCCCAAGGTTAATAGTCTACAGAGAATCCACATCCAGAATACAAGATTCTCAAAAACAGCTTTTCTGAGAAAAACACAACCTTTAGTAAAATACCTTAGGAATTTAAGAAAGCAAAGAGAAAAAACTAAGCATAGTCAGGTGACTGGTTCCAAGGCTTAACATAAGTAAGGTATTACAAGGTAGCAACAATTCTTCCTTTTTTAATGTGTGTATGTCCATGCACCACATGCACGTGGTGCCCTCAGAGGCCAGAAGCAGATGTCAGATTCCCTGAAACTGGAGTTGCAGATAGTTGCGTTCTGCCATATGGGTGCTGGGAATCCAACCCAGGTCTTCTAGAACAAACAGTACTCTTAACTGCTGAGCCATCTCTCCCTCGAATTTCCTTTTTTTTTTTTTTTTTAATAATTTATTATTATAAGGATCAGGTATGTCAGCACTGGTACACATGCACATACATATGAAAGTCAGAGGACAACTTTATGTAGTTAGATCTCTCCTTCCATATTTATATGGGTTCTGGGTAAAGCACCTTTATCCACTGAGCCATCTCACCAACCTCCTTACAAAAGAATCTAAAGCAAACATGTTGTACCAACCCCCACCCTCACCCCCATCTATGGCTGCAGTAAGAGGGAGGGGAAAGCACAACTACAATAGCCATATATTATCTGTGCACCAAATGACGTAGACATTTATGAGGAGGAAAACTTTACAAGTCATCCTAAGTCATGCAAGCAAAAAGAGCAACTCCAGGAAAACCTCCTAGCAATCGCCAATATAAAGAAAATCTTTCAATCGGTTCTTACTAAGAGTATAAACAGCCGGGTGTGGAGCCAATCACAGCCCTCAGGAGGCAGAAACAGGTAGATCTCTGAGTTCGAGGCCAGTCTGGTCTATAGAGCAAGTACCAGGACAGCCAGAGAGAGCTACACAAGGAAAATCGGTCTCGAAAAACAAAACAAAAGTACAAACGACATCCTCCACTCATGTTTCTGAGAATATTTCTCAAAGTTGGAACTTGAAGAGGAATAACGATTATGTTCTTTCCATTCTTTCCTTGATGTAAAAGTCTTTAACTTACCTGTAGGAATATGTTTCTCAGCTCATGAGGATCACCCCTTTTGGTTGTATGCACCTATGGGGTGGGGGTGGGGGAGGACGACTGGTTAATGCTTAGCTAGAAACCACACAATCTCTTTAGATTATAGTTTACATCTGCTAACTATGCGTTTATCTTTAATAAGGGCATTTAGTCTAAAAACAACCCGAAGCTTAATTGCTGATAACACCTGTCAAACCGGAGATCTACAGCTAAGGGGTGGGAGAAAAGAGTGTGAATAATGCAAGATAGAGCAAATTACAGACAGTACTTCCTGTGAACTGGAAAGGGAAGCCAATGTAATCGTTTACTTTATTCCACGTCTACTAGCAATACAGTAGCAACCACCAAGCTACAAATTTAGAGAGGCTCAAGAGTGAAGTAACAGGAGATGTAAAACAGCCAAATTAATAGCCGGGCCTAGCAGCCTTTCTTGTGGAAAGCATAAACAGTACATCGTCATCTTGGTGACCCTTTCTCCATCCGACCGAAACCTTGAGAGCTGCCACAATACCGATACTTTTGACAACTGGCAACCAGCCAGGCAAATGTCAACCAGTGCCCTGGGCTGTATTGAAGCCCCAAATGACAACACCCACCCCCTCCCCCACCGCGGATGCCCCGGGTATCCCCGGCTTTCCTGCCCACTTGCACTCAGTCTTTCTCTGATGCTCTCCAACTCTGTGCTCGCAATCCCATGTACCTAGGACAAAACACTACTCTTTTCCTCCTCCCGACCATGGTCCTCAGGAGCCCCCCCAACTCACGATCCCTCCTCCTTCCCCTCCCCCAGCCGGGCATCCTCTTCGCTCCGGTCCAAGCCCAGCACAGATCTCCACCCGCAATCTAGAGCCCTGGGACGCACTAGCTAAGAACCAGGCAAAGAAAGCAACGGAAAGAGGCGGGGGGCTGCACTCGGGGCCCTTGGAACGTCTCTTATGCAATAAAAGCAGCAGCAGAGAGTTGGAGTCACCTTGACCGCCATGCTGTGCTCGGAAGCCGGGAACGAGCGAGTGAGCGAGCAGGGCCGAGCTGTCAGGGCGCGCGCGCGCCACGGCCCGGGGCCGCGCCCGCGCTCCCTCCTGTCGCAGCGCCGCGCCCGTCTATATGCAAATGAGCTAGAGTGCGTCGGCGGTGTGCACAGAGAGGCCTTGGTTGATCCATCTGCGGGCCGGCGGGGCTGTCGCACCTCTTGCGGGGGACACCGGAGCTCCGGCCACCAGATTCCGACGCGCAGCGTGAGCAGAGGCTCCTCTGGGCCAGCCCCAAGTCCCAAGGCCTGGCAGTGGGTGTGGCTTTGGTTGCCGGCTTCAGCCAAAGTCGGTTCTCTCTTGGGACTTAAAGGAACACTTGGGGCCTGTATTGAGCAAGGTTGGAAGCATATGAGAGCTTGTCCCATTAATAATGAGTTTATGACAACCAGTGACAAATACTGATAAGAAAAATGATTAGGAACTACCTAGTTAGTTTAGTTAGTTTAGTTTTTTAAGGGAAAACCTAAGTAAACATAACTTCAGAAATATGCTCCTGAATTGGCATTCCTTGGGATATCCCTAATAGTTTATTAATAGACCCGCTTCACTTTCCTAATTACCCAAATCCTTTGTGCAATGTATATAGAAAACGACTTCATTTATCTTGGAGCTGGTACTTACTATGCTGGCTCTCACTTCTACAGGAAACAATTCTTCACTAATTCCCAGCTCTACCTTAATCCAAAATAACGTCTCTAAAACTGAATCTTGCCATAAAGATATGTGAGGGCCAGGCAAGTAACTTAAGTTGGTAGAGTGCTGACTAACAAGCAGGAAGCCGGGGGTTCCATCCCCAGTAGCACATAAACGCCATCTTGGCATAGTAGTATCCGACTGTAATCCCCACGCTTGGGAAATAGAAACAGGACGATCAGAATGTCATCCTCAGCTGCATAAGAGTTAAGAGTCCAGCCTCGGATGCATAAGATGTGTCTTCAAAGAAAAGAAAAACTAAAAGAAAAGAGGAGAAATAAGAAAGGGGGAGGGAGGGGGAAAGGGGGGAGGGAAGAGAAGGTGGGGATCGGAGGTAATAGCATGGTCTGAGGATCCTCAAAACTCATTAAAGGTAGGAAGATAACCAACTCCTATTTTCCACATTTCAGCTAAGCAGGTATGCATGTGCACTCTAGCAAATAAAATTAAAAATTGTTTAAAAAGAAGGGGGGAAAGATCCCATTAGATCACATATTGATATTCACTCAAATATTTATTAAAATCCTCCATGTGCTAAACATGGTCCTATTTGTAAAGTGTGTATAAAAATATACATCCATGCATATGAAGTATGTGAATAAGCAGTTTATTTACTGCAATGACTTTTGCCACCATTATCATAGACAATTTTAAGTTATAAAACTAAATAGCAATCCTACATACTGTAGATATCCACTTGGCTCAGTCATACTTAAATGTTGCAGTATTTGATTATCCCCTGGGCTGTTACAAGAGAATTTGCAACAAACTGATGATGTCTGCTATAGTAATATATTGCCTGTATTCCTACCTGCTAGTTATAGACTTTGTGTGCTCACTTTTTAATATCTTTGAGACCAGGCAAGGGTCTAAGTCTTTTTAAAAGAAACATGGTTTACTTGTTTAAAACTGATCATTAATGCACTTGACATGGGTTTTGTGAGTGGGAAGCAAAGGATGAGATTTTATTGGTTCTTGTCATTATAGTATTAAAATTAAATCTACTTAATCCATAAAGTCATATACATGTCATGAATACTTGAATACTTTCATCTATCAATAAATATGTTATTTGAAAATATAGAACCCAGTAAAAGCCAGACACAGAGATTGTGTTTACCCAGAACCTCAACTATTTGTGTTTTTTTTGTTGTAGTTCTTGTTTAGTTGGTTGAGTTTTGTTTGTTTGTTTTGAGACAGGGTTTCTCTGTGTTTCACTTGTTCCATGTGCCAGGCTGGCCTCAAACTCACAGAGATCCACCTTGCCTCTCTATCCAGAATGCTGGAATCATGGGGAGCACCACAACACGCTACTATTTACTATTTTCTTTCCTAAGTGAGACATGCTTTTTTTTTTTTTTTTTTTGGTTTTTCGAGACAGGGTTTCTCAGTGTATCCCTGGCTGTCCTGGAACTCACTCCGTAGACCAGCTGGCCTCGAACTCAGAAATTCGCCTGCCTCTGCCTCCCAAGTGCTGGGAGAGACATGCTCCTTTAAATTAAAAAAAAAAAAAAAAGTGCAAGTAGTGATGGAAAACCAGGTTCCCATATGTGAGTGACACTGGGCCCTTATCTTATGCCATGCACAGAAATTTCCCTCAAATATATATTTTTAAAGGGGAAACATAAGACCTACAGACATAAAACTCCCAGAAGAAAATGATCGGGGAGCTCACTGATGGATGTTGCCTTTGGCAGTAATTTCTCGACAATCACACCAAAGCCAAAGCTCAGGTTCCATGTGAGACTTCATCAAACTAAAGTGCTTTGTGCAGCAAAGTGAAGAACAAAATGAAAAGGCCAGCCTACAGGTTGGGAAGAATAGTTTTAAATTATTAACATCAGAGATTAATATTGAGAAAACTTGTACAACACAGTAGTAAATATCTTCCAATCAAACAGTGAATGAAAGACTCGAATAGACATTGCTCTAAAAATGGTATAAAAAATGGTCAATAGGTACCCAAAAAAGGAGCTCAAGCTCGATTATCATCAGAGAAAGGGCAATACAGAAGTCCTGTGAGCTGTCACTTCCCTCTGCCTTGTCAAGATTGTTATCAAGAAAAGAAAAAACACTACCAAGTACCAGCAAGGGTGTAGAGATGAGGACATTCTTAGAATTTATGGAATTCCACTCATATGGAAACCAGTACAAAGACTCCTAAAGATGTTAAAATTTTATATGTGCAACTAAAAATGTATATGTATAATCTAGATCCCACTTCTGGTCGTACTCCCAAAAGATTCAAAGATTCACACCTTAACTGTATCCACTGGCATCATAGCAGTCCTGTGGAGGGCATCAGCTGTGTCTTATGTCCTGTCTAGTACTCCTCCTAAACTGCTAAACGCCCAGCATATAGCAGCCCTGTGGGGAGTGTGTGTGCACCATATTCATTCAGGAACCTACAGAGATCAGAAGAGGGCAATAGATTCCCCAGAACTGGAGTTACAGGCAGTGGTGAGCAGCCATGTGGGTGTGAGAAACCAACCTGGGTCCTCAGCCAGAGAAAGGAATGCTCCTAACTGCTGAGCTATCTCTCCTGTCCCAATTACAGTGACTTAGAAGTTTTTCTTTTCTCTCTTTTTATTTTTTATTTTATTTTATTTTGGTTTTTCGAGATAAGGATTTTCTGTGTAGCCCTAGCTATCCAGGAACTTCCTCTGTACACCAGGCTGGCCTCGAACTCAGAGATCTGCCTGCCTCTGCCTCCTTCGTGCTGGGATTAAAGGTATGTGCCACTGCCATCCCGATAGAAGTTTTTCTTTTAAGTCATAAATATTATATATATTTTAAGATTTGTGTGTGCCACACACACACACACACATGCACACGCACACACACATGCACACACAAGTGCACGCGAGCGCGCGGTCTGAGGAGGCCAGAAGTAGACATTGAACCTCTGGAGATGGAGTTACAGGTGGCTGTTACCCAGTCAACATCATTGCTGGAACTGAGCTCAGGTCCTCTAGAAGAGCAGCAAGTGATCTTACCCACTAAGCCATCTCTCCAGTCACCATAAAGTTTAAGGAGCTGGTGAGATGGCCCAGGGCTTACAGCCTGTGGCTCATAATTGCCTGTAACTCCATCTCCAAGGGACCTGATGCACCATTCCTGGTATCCCCAGGCATTAGCACTCACCTCTCTCTCTCTCTCTCTCTCTCTCTCTCTCTCTTTCTCTCTCTCTCCCACACACACACACACATACACACACACACACACACACACAATTTAAAGTGAAATATTTTTTAAAACCTTCATCGGGTGTCAAATGGGAAGGCGGTTTAGATACTGATGGGGTAGGGCTAGGACGCTGTTTCGTAGTAAGAGTGCTAGGGTCGGGACTAGAGATGAAAGTAGTGAGGTAAATGTTCTCAGAGTAAGGAAAGCAGTGTCGGCTGACAGAGCAAACGTCCTGCCAAGTCCTTCTGCTGCCTGCCCCTCCTACTCCTCTGAATTTACTCAGATACTGTTTTTACTCTCTTCCTCCAAGAGACCAATGTAGGAGATGGTTTGGAACGGATCCAAACTAAAGAAAAAGCGTCATTTTAAAAATTGTGTGGGGGCCAGAAAGATGACTCAGAGGTTAAGATTGATGGCAGCTCTTGCAGAGGCTCCGGGTTGGATTTCCAGCATGCACAGGGTGGTTCCTAGCCACTCCTGTTCTAGAGGATCCAACGCCCTTTTCTGGCCTCCCTGCACACCAGTCATGTACATGGTACACAGATATATATGTAGGCAAAAAGCTCCTTACCCACAACAATAAATGATAAAATCTTAAAAAACAAAACAAAAAACCAACCAAACAAAAACAAACTAGCCAGGGGTGATGGTACACACCCTCAATCCCAGCCCTTGGGAGACAGAGGCAGGAGGATCTCCATGAGTTTGAGGCCAGCATGGTATATAGAGTGAATTCCAGGACAGCCAGAGCTACATAGAGAAAACCTGTCTTGAAAAACCAAAAAACAAACAAACAAAAACAAACATGAAACACAACCAAACATGCACCTACCCTATGATTTGCTAATTTTATTTCTCTATATTTAATCAAGAAAAATAAAAATATATGTCCTGCACATGCCAGGCGTGGTAGTTCATGCATGACTAACCCCAGCACTTTGAAGTCTGGACCAGGAGGACTGTGAGTTTAAGGCCAGCCTGGGCTGTATAGAAAATCTGAAGACAGCATGGGCTGTGAAGTGAGATCCTATCTCAAAAAAAAAAAAGTTTTTTAAAAACCTGAACAAAAGGACTGGAGAGATGACTTAGTGGTTAAGAGCACTGACTCCTCTTTCAGAGGTCCTGAGTTCAACTCCCAGCAACTACATGGTGGCTCACAATCATCTATAATGGGATCTGATGCCCTCTTCTGGTGTGTCTGAAGAGAGCAACAGTGTACTCACATACATAAAATAAATAAATAAATCTTTTTTTAAAAAAAGAGCTGTACAAGGATGTTCATAATCACCTATAACTGGAATAGCCTACATGCCAAAGTGTGGTCCATTTGCCGAATGGAATATTATTCTGAAAATTTAAAAGGGAAGCAGATTATTGATACACACCACAACATGGATGAGGACAAACGATCGTGTCAGGGGGTGGTAAATGCTTTGCGTGGAATCACAGCGTACAAAAGAGCTAACACCAGATAATGTCATTTATGTGAGGCTCTAAGACAATCAGAACTAGAGTGTGGAAGGAAAATAATTCAGAACTGCGATTGCCAGCAGAGAGGACTTGACAGGGAAGAGACATGGAGGATGTACCTGGAGTGATGATAGAAGTCTGCACTATGCTAGGGTTTGAATACATCTGTCAAAGCTCATAGAATGTGTACCTAAGCCTTATACACACCACAACAGATGTGCATAAAGTTTTCAAGAGAAAAAAATTGAACAGATATTAAATTATAAGAGGAATTCTGTCAAGTGTTGTATCTTACATTTATTTATTTTTATTTGCTTATTGAGATAGGGTCTCATTTATATTGCCTTGGTTGACATGGAACACACTATATAGACGAGGCTAGCCCCAAACTTACAGAGATCCACCTGCTTCTACCTCCCAAAGGATTGAAGGCATGCACCCACATCTGGCTTAAATTTATTTTGAAATGCATCAAAGACATGAGGAATATTTATGAGAGGGGGGCACATCTGACTGACGGAGCAAAATAGGAGTTTACTGAAATACTTGTTCCACTTTTCGAATGTTCTGAAAATTTCTATAATAGTTCCAGGGGAAATCATGTCAGGTCTGTATATGACCAGCCATAACATACTCCTGTTACTTAGCTGGAAATGGTAATGAGACTTATTTCATATATACATATACATATGCAATGTATATATGTGTGGGGGTATGTACATGTGTGCATGCAGATGTCCTCTGAGACCAGGAGAGGTCACTGAAGTCCCTGGAGCTGGAGTTACAGGAAGTTGTGAGCTGCTTAATGTGGGTGCTGGGAAGTGAACTCAGGTCCTCTGTAAGAGTAATATGTGCTCTTAACCACAGAGCTATTCTCTAGCTATTCGCCAGCTCGGAGACCTACTTCTTAACCACTGACAGATCTCTCGCTTTGCTGGGGGGGGGGGGGGGGGAATAAAACTGTAACTGCCTGGCAAACAACACAGGGAATCTGTGAAGATTATATTGCACAGAGGCAGAGGGGGGGAGTGTTTTCCTTCCCACAGACTCAGACAATAATTTTATGCCACTGGGCAGAGGGAATGTTTGGGTAGCTGCATGTGTTTAGTCTAATCATGACCCACAGGAAAACCGAAACAAGCTTGTAGAATCTTACTTGCATAGCCTCGGGAGGAACCAGGCGTGTTGTCTGAAGCCTAAATTGGAGCTCTCCTGTTGGACTGTACCCAGGGTGTAATTCAAGAGCAAGAAACTCAGGCAAGATTCAGCAAAGGGCATTGTGACCTTGGATTGCTCAGCCAGGAGAAAGATGATAAGATGAAACCAACTCCTTGAGTAAGAAGTTTCCTAAAGGGGAGGCAGGTTTGTACTGGGAAACCGGAAAGTTTACCAGAGAGAGAGGGGTGGTGTTTTAGTTTGCTTCTCTGTCAAGAGATAAATGCCACCACTCGGAGAACACAGAGGCCTCCTGCTTACTGGCTTACAGCCATGCTCATGGTCAGCTATCTTTTCCGTACAATCCGGGAACACCCGCCCAGGGATGGCACCACCTACAGTGGGTGTGGCCTTCCTCTATCAATTAACAATCAAGAAAATGCCCACAGGCCACGCTAGTGGAAGCAAGTCCTTAATTGAGTGTCCATCTTTCCAGGTATCTTTAATTGGTGTCAAATTGACAAAAACTAATGTAAATGTACACACACACACACACACACACACACACACGGGTGGTGGGGGGGCAAGCTTTCAGAATAAGTATGGTAGGAATAAGTATGTCACAAAGAACTCTTTCTTTAAAAGTTATTACATTTGTGTGTGTGTGCACACGTGTGCATGTGTTTAAGTTTATGTGGAAGTTAAGGACAACCTGCAGGAGTTGTCTCCTTCCACCACATGAGTCCTAGGGATCTAACTCAGGTTGTTGAGTTTGGCAACAAGCCCCTTTATCTGCTGAGACATTTCACAGGACCAGAAACTCTTAAGTATGACACTGGAAGAATAAGTCCAGTGTTGTGGAGTATGCCTGTAATCCCAGTACTTGGGAGGCAGAAACAGGGGGAGAAGGAGTTCAAGGTCAACCTGGGTACCATGAGATCCTGTCTTAGAAAAAAAAAAGAGAGAGTTGGAACAATAATATAACCTCTATCAAGCAGGGTGCACAGCCTGTGCCTGTAACCTTAGCTTTCTGGAAACTGAACCAAAAAGATTATGAGTTTAAGGCCAAGGCCAGTCTGGGGCAGTGGGACTTCAAAACACACACACACACACACACACACACACACACACGAAAGAAAGAAAGAAAGGAAGGAAGGAAGGAAGGAAGGAAGGAAGGAGGAAAGAAAAGAAAGAGAAGAAAAAAACAAATTGTACTGATCAGAATATCAAGAGCACTGCAATTAGAATGTTCTGGAGAAGCAGTGTGAAGCAAGTGAAGAGTAGCAGATGCTCCTGCAGGTTAAGGGAGCTAAGTGGACAGGTCTGTGGAGTGGTTAATGTTCTTTTAATCAGAAAGAAGGGAAGCCGAGAACAAAGGACAAACTTGACTGGAATTTAAGGTCTCAAAGCTGCTTTCTCCGTATTTCGTTTCCAGTTGCCCTGACAATATGATTCCATCTTAGGGCAATGGCACTGTATAAGGAAAAGTACATGAGAATGAAGTAAACAAGAATTATGGTTGGGGACAAACCCTCCACCAAATGTCCCATGGCATGTCTGTGATATGGGGAACATCTCAACTCACACAATTATGCTCAGAACTAGTTATTGCCCGAGTCTAATACTACCCGCTTCTCCTTCAAGAAGGCTCAAACTGGCGTGCAGTACATCCTGAAGTTCCAGAGTCACAGAGTTCTGAGTTTTATCCCTCACTCTAGATGCTTGAAAAAGATGCTCCAGAGAACCGGCTATAGTCTGCTTGCTCCTTCCTGCTCCACTGTCACTGTGAGTGAAAGTAAAGCAGGAAGTCAGAAGTCAGAGCACAAGTGGAAATTACTCTCCTCATCCTAACCCTTCAGTGCAGCGTTATCTGAGTCTTAGATTGGGTTTTGTTGTTGTTGTTGTTACAAAGGGACACCATGACCAAGGCAACTCTTATAAGGGACAACATTTAGTTGGGGCTGGCTTACAGGTTCAAAGGCTCAGTCCATTATCAGTGTGGCCAGAAGCATGGCATCATCTAGGCTGACACAGTGCTGGAGAAGCTGAGAGTTCTACACCTTGATCTGAAGGTGGCTTTGAGAAAGCGGACTCTTCCCTAATGGGCGGAGCTTGAGCACAAGGAGCCCTCAAAGCCCGCCTACCCAGTGACACACTTCCTCCAACAAAGCCACACCTCCTAACAGTAGCACTTCCCATGTGCCATTCACCACCACAATCTGTGAATAAGTTTTGTTTTGTTTTGTTTTTCTTTCCTTTTTTTAGGTTTCTATTAAGTTAGGCTTGGTGGTGTACAGCTTTACTTTCAGCACTTGAGTGACAGAGGATGGTGTATCTCTGAGTTCCAGGCTAACCAAAGCAATATAGTGAGAGCCTGTGTCAAATATGTTTTTTATTTATTTTGAGGTATGTGTATGTGTGTCTGTGTGTTTGTGCATGCGCAGTAGTCCTTGGAAGATAGTCCTGGAGTGAGAGTTACAAGTGGTTGTGAGCCACTGGATGTGGGTGCTGGGAGGTGAATTTGGGTCCTCTACAAGAACATCAAGCTCTCTTAACTGCTGAGCCATCTCCCTAGACTTCCTGAGTAAGGTTTGTTTTTGCTTTTGAAACAGGCAGGCCTGGAACTTACTGTGTAAACCAGGCTCATAGATACCTGCCTGCCTCTGCCTCTCAAGTGCTGGAATTAAAGGCATGCACCAATACACCTGGCCCTTTTACACTTATTTTTTTTTTTTTAAAAAAAAAGACTGCATTTGTTTATGTATATGAATGCTTTTTCTGCAGGTATGCCTGCACACCAGAACAGAGCATCCAAACCCTATATAGATGATTGTAAGCCACCATGTGGGTGCTGGGAGGTGAACTCAAGAGCTCTAGAAGAACAGAATGGCTGATGGGTAGGAAGAAAATCGATACACAAAAAGGGGAATTACCACTTCCTCAGCAAAGTGGTAATTCTTTCCTTGAGACCCCTGTGACTGCACAGCAGTGCGGATTTATGAGGTCTGTCGAAAGAAGCCACTAATTGTGACACAGCATAGCAGAGTAGGAGAGGGGACTGTGGTTCAAAGAAACACCTGGGCAGGTCTTAAAAGCCCCTTCCCATTTGTTTGCATTTTGTTGGTTAGTTGGTTGGTTGGTTCAACAGAAAAGCCAAGAAGAATGTACAGAAGGCAACTGTTTTTGTTTGTTTTGTTTGAGACAAAGTCTCACATTCTTAGAATTTCGATTCCTGAGATGAAACACCATGACTAAAGCAACTTGGGGAAAGGGTTTATCTGGCTTGCACTTCCACATCACTGTTCATCATCAAAGGAAGTCAGGATAGGAACTCAAGCAGGGCAGGAACCTAGAAACAGGAGCTGATGCAGAGGCTATAGAGGGGGTGCTACCTACTGGCTTGCTCCCCATGGCTTGCTCAGCCTGCTTTCTTTTAAAACCCAGGACCACCAGCCCAAGGATGGTAGCACCCACAATGGGCTAGGCCCTTCTCCATTGATCACTAATTAAGAAAAGGTCTTACAGGCCTGCCTACAACCAGATCTTATGAAGACATTTTCTTAATTGAGATTCTCTCCTCTCAGATGACTCTAGTTTGTGTCACGGTGACATATAAAACTATCTAGCACACTCTGTAGTTCTGGCTGTCCTGGAATTCACTGTATAGACTAGGCTGGTCTTGACCTCACAGAGATCTGCCTCTGCTTCCTGGGTGTTGGGCATGTGGAGTTAGAAAGCAATCGTTAACAGCTGGCTGGCACTCAGAAGCTCCTTGTTTCTGTTGTAAAAAAAACAGAGAAAGCACAGGGATGGGGCTGCAGCCTCGGTCACCACCCTGAGGTCTTGCTCCAGCACCCCCATGTCTCCCTCCTACCCAATATAAGCTTGCTCTTTCTTTCGTTTTTCTTTATTTTATGTATATGAGTGTTTTGCCTGCCTGTGGAGACCAGAAGAGGGCATGGGATCCCCTGGGAATAGAGTTACTGATGATTATGAACCACCATGTGAGTGCCGGGAATTGAACCGGGTTCCTCTGCAAGAGCAGCCAGTGCTCTTAACTGCTGGCCAACGATGGGGGGATGTTTCAAAACAACCAAGTTTTACATTAGTCTAGGCTAGAGTGTAAATAACTTTAAAAACTGGAAAACTGTGAAATCTACAGGGTGTTTCTGGAAGGGGTGCAGGTATTCAGTACAGTGCAGAGGCAGCATCTCCTGGAGAAAAAGAAAAGACTTCTGAGCTCTACCTCTATCCAGATCATGTTTCTTAAAAACCTGACCACAGAAAAGCAAAAGTTACACCTAGTTTATTACATAATGTTAATGAATCAGAAGCCAAAATCACAGACTCATGGCAAGTATAAGTGTACACACTAATATGAGTACTTTAGACAAAGCAGAGTCCAGATAACGAATTATTTCTGAATCACAGTTCCATATGAGGTCAGCAATGATCAGATATCTAAGCAAACATACTGTTTTACTCCTCTCTGCTCTTTAAGGTTTACAGTAAGTTCTGTTGATGACTGATTTTTGTAAACCTGCATTGGATGAGGGGTTCTTGGCTACCCTCTGTGAACATAGTTTGGGGTTTTTCTTCTTGTTGTTCACTGTTTTTCAAAAAGTAACACTCTAGTATTTCTTTCTTTCATTTATTTATTTATTTATTTTGGTTTTTTCGAAACAGGGTTTCTCTGAGTAGCCTTGGCTGTCCTGAAACTCACTGTGTAGACCAGGCTGGCCTCGAACTCAGAAATCCACCTGCCTCTGCCTCCCAAGTGCTGGGATTAAAGGCGTGCGCCACCACTGCCCAGCTTCACTCTAGTATTTCAACGAGGCAGACTAGATAGTGTTTCCTCAGGTCCTCTCCTTTCCATCAGAAATTGAGTATGTTTGGCTTTACCTATCATTAGCAATCATTGCAGTTCGCAGGGAGTCCATACATATAATTGTTAATATGGCAGGTGTTTTAGAGAACAGGCCTTTGAGCAATCTAGTAAAGCTTCTTCTGGTCCACCTGATGTGAATCATCTACCCTAACATATTCTATTTCCAACTTCAGTTTGTGTGTGTGTGTGTGTTGTATACATGTGTGTGCATGGCTGTGTGCTGGATGTGTGTGCTGGATGTGTGTGCATGGCTGTGTGTGTGCATGGCTGTGTGTGTGCTGGATGTGTGTGCATGGCTGTGTGTGTGCTGGATGTGTGTGC
>JADRCH010000029.1:5597603-5684208 GCA_019843965.1 Rhynchomys soricoides | reverse complement strand
TGTGCTGGATGTGTGTGCATGGCTGTGTGTGTGCTGGATGTGTGTGCTGGATGTGTATGCTGTATACATGTGTGTGGGTGTGCATGGGTGTAGGTGTATGTGTTGTGTATGTGTGTGTGTTGTGTACCTGTGGTATTGGGGGGAGTTGGAATGTGTGTGCCTGCAGTAATCAGAGAAGGGCATTAAGTGTTCTCTCTCTCTCTCTCTCTCTCTCTCTCTCTCTCTCCACTGTATTCACTTGAGATAGGATCTCTCACTGAATCTGCAGTTTGCTCTTTTGGTTAGGCTGGCTAGCCAATGAGTCCCAGCTACCCACCCATCTCCACCCTCCAATAATGAGGTTATACTCGTGCATGGCTTTTTTTTCTCCCCCCACACGAACGCTAGGGATTAAACTCAGGTTGTCATGTTCAAGCAACAAGCATTTGGAGCTGTCTCCCCAGCCCTTCCAATTCCAATGTTTTATGGTATCTTTTGTAACATTTGAGTGAGGACTTTCCTTTGTAAAATGTTCTTTCCAGGGTGTTTAGCACAGCAGGATAAGTTAAGAATTTCCTGAAGGTTCTTTATCTTTCTGACCTGGTCTAGTAGATTTCTGGAAATTATCCAGTCTTTCATCACCAGAATGGGACGACTAAGGCCTCCAGCTTCGTGGACATTTGGGTTCTCAGCTTCTTGAAAGTACAGAGGGCCATTGTTGGCATTCCAGTCCCTATTGAGTACACCACCCCAGTAAGTTCCTGTCTTAGTTAGGGTTTCTGTTGCTGTAATGAATCACCATCATCAAAAAGCAAATTGGGAAGGAAAGGATTTATTTGGTTTACACTTCCATATTGTAGTCTATCACTGAAGGAAACCAGTACAGGAAGTCAAATTGGGCAGGAACCTGGAGGCAGGAGCTGATGCAGGGGCCATGGAGGGATGCTGCTTACTGGTTTGTTCCAATGGCTTGCTCAGCCTGCTTTCTTATAAAACCTAGGACCATCTGCCCAGGGATGGCATAGGCCAAAATGGGCTGTGCCCTTATACATTGATCACTAATTAAGAAAATATTCTACAGGCTTGTCTGTGGCTCATTCTTACAGAGGTATTTTCTTAATTGAGAGTTCTCCTTTCAGATGACTTCAGTTTTGTCAAGTTGACATAAAATGGCCCAGCACAGTCCCCTTTTAAAATATATACTAATTCTATTGGTCCCATTTCTTTAGAGAACTTTGACTAACACAAAAGGTTTATAACTTGAGAGTAGAGAGGGTCATGATTCACAATTAACCTAAGGACAAATCAGGAAGAGAGGCAACTCTTCTGTGATAAGCGGACTTCCCTTAATGAGTCAAAGCAGTGGGTCCTAGAAAAGAGCTGGCCTCAGTGAAACCAACTGTGGAGAAATGGCACCACCACAAATGATGCCATTTGTGGAGAAATGTGGCATTGCCTTGGGGATACATGGTTTCATTCTTGCTATTGGGAACCCAGAGATAATAGGGACAAGCTCGTCAGGCCTACTGCACACTCACCGTTGTTCCTTGACTCTCCAAGTGTAGTAAGTACCAAGAGCCACTGTACCAATCACCCAAACATCACTGATGCCAGTTCCAGGGGATCTGACTCCCTCTTCTGACTTCTGGAGACATCAAGTACACACGCGGTGCACATACATACAAGAAGGAAAATTATTCGTACACATAAAATAATTCTAACTTTAATTGTTTTCAAACCTATTTTTTAATGATGGTTCTTATACAAGTGTCTTGCCTCAGCATGAGAGTCTGTCTCAGCTGACATCACTCTCCCAATAAGCCCCTGTCTACAGAAGCAGCAAGAAACTTCAGCACACCACCAGAAGTTTTTTGGTGCAGTTTCTCACTATGGAATCCTGACAAATGCAGCTTAACTACGACAAATGTGAGGCGGACCAATACATGTGTGTCGTTAGCAAAGACTCCTCCATCACATGTCCTTTCACACGCATGCTGTAGCAGAACAGCCTCTCTCCTGTGTCGGCTTCAGTGAAACACTCCTTCACATGTCCACCTTAGCCTTTCACGCCTGTGTCCACTTTAACAAAACGTTCCTTCATGTGTTTGCCCCAGCAAACACCATCCAACTAACTTTCCCAAGAACTCTTAAGTTTCCTCTTCAAATAAGTCATAATTATTTTTAAATTTCAGAAGGAATTCCTATAGTTTTCACTAATTTAAATCAGGCACAGTAGTGCATGTTTTTATAATCTCTGCACTTGGGAGATAGAGGCAGAAAGATGAAACATTCAAGATTATCCTTGGCTACATAGTGAATTTTAAGCCAGCCTGGGCTACATGAAAACTTTTTTTTTTTTTTATTAAAAAAAAAAAGTTTCTGTTCACTATTTAAGGAACAGATTTAGGAACAGAACACTGTACTAATTGATGCCAGGTGGCTGAATCTTAAGGCAGAGGCCGGCAGATCTCTGTGAGTTTAAGGCCAGCCTACTCTACATAGTGAGTTTCAGACCAGCTAGGGATACTTAGGAGGCCATGTCCGCATGGGTAGAATATGAGACCAAAAAAGGAAGAACTAGAACAAGTGTCAGCAATTTGTAACGCCTTTAAGTTTTTTCTCTTACAATACTCAAATGCTTTTCTTCTCCCGCAGTAGTTTCCAATATGAGCCAGACTGGTTTTATTTTCATTTTTCTCTTGCATTTAGAAGTCATCTGTGTGGAAAGAGGTTTCTGAATAATTGATCCCAAACTGAGACTTGTAACTGCAACCCTCATTAGCACTGCCAACTTAAAACGAATCTACTTATTATCTACAAAAAAAAAAAAAAAACAAAACAAAAAAACAAAAAAAACCTCTCAGCTATTGTTAGATCTGAAGATTTCCTATACCCACTTTTTTATGTGTGCACGTGTGTGTGTGTGTGTGTGTGTGTGTGTGTGTAATATGTATGGCTGCATATGGGTGTATGTCTGTACTATGGAGCATATGTGGGTCAGTTCTCACCATCTACCTCGTATGAGACAGTCTGTTTTTAACTCTGCATTACCAGGCTAGCTGGCCCTCAAGCATCCAAATTAACCTATGTATTCTTCCCTTAACCTTGTAAGAGTGCTGGGATTACAGATTCTCAAGATAGAAGAACAACTTCAACCCAGGCTCTGGAGATTCAAACTCAAGTCCTTATGATTGAATGGCAAACCTTATCACCTACTGAGTCATCTCCTCAGCCTATTTTCCTTCTTTTTTGTAGTGTGTGTGTGTGTGTGTGTGTGTGCATACAGGTGCATGTGTGGGTGCCCATATGTAGCTATGCATTGAGTATGAAGGCCAAAATGCTACATCCAGCATGCCTTCATCCTAGAAACCAGACTAGGGACATCAAGAGAATGAAGAAAGGACAAACACAAATTCAGAAAAGCTGGGGTCAGGTGGGCTGTGTGTACTCTGACAGAGTGGCACCAACTTCTTCTGCACACAGTCCAGAACCTCAGTGTGTTTGTTATGTATATAGCACAGTCATGACGGGTTAGCAGGTATAGAAGGCTTTGCCAATCACTTATGGGTCCAAGGCCTTGATCCTTGCCATGGCCATGTCAGTGTCACCACACACACATTTCAGGATTTCTTTTGTTCTTTACACATTAGCTCAAGACTTCCTTGACTTTCCATACCAAAAACCAACTTCGGGTTTGCTCTCTATCTTGGTTTGGAGATAGGGTCTCTCATCGGCCCAGAGATCCCCAGATAGGCTAGGCTATTTGGCAATAAGTCCCAGGGAATCTGCCTCTCTGCATTCCCTGCTTTGGAATGACAGCTTGGCCTTTGTGTGTGTTGGTTCTATGGGGTTGAACTCAGATCCTGATGCTTACAATGCAAGCACTTCACTAACTGGGTTGTCACTCCAGTCTATACTTACTCTCTTCTGACCATATATTCTATACTGTAATATTTAAAAGTTCTGCCAGGCAGTGGAGCGTGCCTTTAATCCTAGCACTTGGAAGGTAGAGGCAGGTGAATCTCTTTGAGTTCGAGGTCAGCCTGGCCTACAGAGCTAGTTCTAGGACAGTCTTATTTTGAGATAGAGCCTCTCTATCTAGAGCTACACAGGGAAAAACAATCTTGAAAAGCAAACAACAATAACAACTGAATTCTTTCTACAGATTTTGAGACAGGGTGGTGAATTTGACTGGTCTATATACACTTATCTTGTAGCAGATATATAGTTGCTAGTTAATTCCTTACAGTGTAATATGGTCTTTCACTCTGAAGAGAGAAGTACCTTTGGGCTGGGGCAATTCTCAGTGTGTAAAAGTACTTGCCCGACAAGTGTAAGGACCTGAGTTCAAGTCCCCAGAATGTAAGGTGCAGTACCTAGAATGCATGTACCTATAATCTCAGGGTTCCTATGGTGGAATGGGAGGCAGGGATAGCTAACCTGATGTACACAGTATGAATGAGAGGGTGGGAGAGTGAGAGAGAGAGAGAGAGAGAGAGGGAGAGAGAGAGAGAATGTATCTCAAAATAAGGTAGAAAACAAGAACTAATACCCACTATTGTCTTCTGACCGATACATGTGAGCCATGGCACATGCATGCCTACACACACACACACACACACACACACACACACTTCACAAACACAATGCATATATACACACAAAAAGGAAATGCCTTTTCCAAATCTTTCACTAGGTTTTATGATATCATGTTATTGGTTCCTGTGTGCATAGCCTGTCAATACCTATTGGATCTTTAAAAATACTCAGTCTGATGCCTGGGAAGGTATTAGTATCTCTGCACAATAAAAGGGACAAGGCCAACCATGAAACAGTAGTAGACCTGGACTCGTAGGCCACTGAACACTCCACACGACTCTGCCATCTTGGTACACACAGCAGAGCAGCATAGGCCTTTTGTAAAAACTCATTCTGCAGTTTTATCAATGACATTCTCAAATCTTCTTCAGGACAAGGTAATATATGAATACAAAGAACAAGTGGAACACTTCTACAAAAAGAGAAAATGCTTTTTTATTTTGTTATTTTTATTTTTATTTTTGGAGACAGGGTCTCTCTTCAAACTCCTGGCTATCTTGGAACTCATTCTGTAGACCAGGCTGGCCTCAAACTCACATAGATCCACTGCCTTGGCCTGGAATTAAAGGCATGCACCACTAGGCCCAGCATGATTGATAGTTTTTTTATCACCTTCCTGAAAGAAGATATTTTTGTTTCTGAGATAAACTGCATCTAGGCACATATTCTGAGACATTTAGAAAGTACGGGTAAACAGTTCTACAATGAGGATCAGTTACAACTGTAGCCTCGCTCCTCAGTATTTCATACTAACACTAGTCACACTATCAGACAAGTTCACCATACTTCCTACAAGAGTCATAATTGCTTATCTACAGATAAGGACATCTGGAAAATGATAAACCTTGCCATTTTGAACCAATATTTTTTAAAAGATGTTTTCCTCTTCAATTTTAAAAATTACATTTATTTGTGTGTTTTATTTGTGTATTTATTTGATCGTGTGTGTGTGTGTGTGTGTGTGTGCACGTTTTACTGCACTCATAAAGAGGTCAGAGGACAACTGACAGGAGTGGGTTCTCTCCTTCCACTATGTGGGGTCTGGGGGTCAAATCCAGGTTGCCAGGCTTGGCTTAACCTGCTGACTCACTTCACTGGTCCTGTCTCCCTTTCTGGTCAATCATTTGTATCACTGACTTCATTTTTCTATCTGAACGTTATGACTGTAATCTTATATGTAAGAGTTTAAGGAGAAAGGTCTCAGTGTTCTTGCTGCCTGTTCTAATCTTAAAGGACATTTCTATATGGCTAACAAATAACTAGCAGTCCTGAGTATCTGGAGAATCGGGTCCTCCAGAGACTGTGGAGAACTGAGGATGAACTTGGCAATTTACCTTGGGCTGACTTCTTTCCCCTTTCCTTCCTTGCTTTCCAGCCTTCTCTCTCTCTTTTTTTAAAGGACAGATCTCACCTAGCCCAGCTGGCCTCAAGCTTCAGTGGCCAAGAATGACCTGAATTCCTGACTCCACCTTCCAAGTGCTGGGGTTACAGGCATGTGCTACTTCGATAAGCTTTGGTCCTTATCCTCTTCCTCTTTTTCCTCTTCCCCCTCTTCTTTCAGCAGACTCTCCTCAATCACAGTCCAGGCTGACCTCAAACTGATGAGTGATGGTCCTGCCTCAGACTCCCAGGTGCAATGAGCTTAGGCATAATCCACCACTATAGCTATATTTTCTTATCTCTAAACCGAGAGAGCATATTAATTCTAAACTATCTCTCCAAGTGTGGTGCTTAGTTTTAACTGTCACCATGGCACAAACAAAATACACACATATAGATGTATATATACACACACATATATATATGTATTACATACTACATACATATACACACATATATACTGTTAGCATTCTGTCTAAGCTCCGCCCCACAGTTGCCTGGCAACAGCCAGGTATGCTCCATCCACAGTTACCTGGCAACAGCCAGGTAGGCCTGACCCTCTATAAAGGGGGCTGCTTGCCCCCTCCTCTCTCTCTTTGCCCTTTTGCTCCTCTCTTGCTCCCTTGCTCTTTCCCTGTTTCCCTCTCCCCTTCTCTCCCCATTCCCTTCCCCCCTCTCTCTCCACAAGCTCATGGCCCGCCTCCACTCCTCTACTTCTTCTACTCTCTCTCCCCTTCTCTGCCTCTACTCCCCTCGTCTCCCCTCCCCACACCCTAAATAATCTCTAGTCTATACTATACCGTCCTGTGGCTGGTCCTTCAGGAGGAAGGGATGCCTTGGCATGGGCCCGCCAAGGTGCCCCCTCCCCCACCCCTTCATAGGACATATCCCCTCTCTATCTTTTTATAAACACTACATATACATATATAACACACACATATATTACACCTACATATACAACACACGCACAAACATATATTAGTGTGAGCATGTCTGCTGAGGATTGTCTTCATTATCTTAAGTGATGGGAGAAGACCCACCCACCCTAAATGTGGGCAGCACCTTCTGGTAATGGCCCAGATAAAAGGAAGAAAGAAAGCTTTGCTAATTTGCCTCCTTAGCCTTCCTTCTCACTGGAGAGTTCATTGATCCTGTTGGTGTGTTAAGGGTCCATGATTTGCTTTAGAATGACACCCTGGACTCAATAGTATACAAACGCAAAGAGTATTTTATTCTGCAGAAGTCCAGCTCCCATTACCAAGATAGAGAGACAACTAAGTGAGCTTGTAGGCCTGATTTAAAGCTTATTAGGGAATTCCGGGGTAGGTGACCTCTAATCTGTTGGGTCCATCTCTATGGACATTTCATTACCAGCGTGTGAGACCTGGAAACTTGCTGAGGAAGTCTGGAAACTACTGCTGACCCATTGTCCTTGCCTCAAGCCAGGTGGTGGGGGGCAGCTTCTGAGGCCTGGACTTGTGCTGTTCTTGGAAACAGATTTAGGCCTGGTCTCCTTATATGCCAATTTGAAGCCTGTCATGGAATCAGCTGAGCCTTCTTAGATGCAGCTGCTGATTCATCAGCTGATATTAGAGCCAGCATCTTTCATAGGCAGAGAACCAGTAGTTCTCCAGGAATCCCTCAGGTCTTCAGAGACAGATTGGGCTAAAGCTCCTATCTTTTGAGGTTTTCAGCATTTGCTCTGAGACAACCACTGTCTGGCCTCTCCAAGTGTACCAAGGAGATAAATCATCTTTTAATATATGTTCATTCTATTGGTTCCTTTTTTTCTAGAGAACCCCGATACACCAAAGATCAACTTTAGATATAGCATGCATCATTTTAAATCGTAGTAGCAAATGTGTTGACATCAGGGAGTCTGGTGTTTAGATACCATTGTGGGGGTTAAATAGCAAATCATCCTCTGGGAGAAAAAAAAATCCAACAGCAACTAAATAACAAGGCCAATGATTAAAAATGGGTTGCATCCTGTGTGTAGTTCAAGCCACTAGGAACTCAGGCAAGTCCAACTAAATAAAATCAAGCCACTTGAGGTAGTGTTAGTAACCATTTTTGGTGAGCTAAATTGCTGTCTAGAAAACTTAAGAGCAAAAGCAGATGTTTTTCTAAATTTTACTTCTATTAGTTGTGTGTGCAAGCGTGTGTTCAAAGCACAGATTTCGGGAGTCTTCCATCTTGGGTTCCTGAGTTCTTTAATATGGCACTATTTATCATTTTGAAAGCATAAAGAGAATAGATAATTAGTGGCAGAGCGTTTTGTCCAGCCTAAGCATGACTCTGAGTTGGAAACCCAGTTGCAAAATACGAATAAAATTCTGAGAAATCTTTTAAAATGGGTTATGGCAAAGTAGAAACAAAAGTTTAAAATTTCGAAATAAAACCCCCACATAAAAACTTGCGTTCGGGCCAAAGGGTGGGAAGAAAAATCGCTTTAAGCTGTCTGAAATTCACATAAATTTCCAAACAAGCCTCTAGCGGCCAACAAGCTGCACCCGCTTGGCTCTGAAGACTAGTGGTGAGGGTATCTTCGCTAGCGGTGGCTAGGCAACCGCCCGCGCCTTCTCACGGTGTTTGCCCCGCCTCCTGAGGCACTTCCGCCTCCGCGCGCTGGGAATTTCTTCCTCTCATTGGTTCGTGCCTCGCCGAGGATGGGCGGGGGGAAATGCGTAAGTCATTGTGGTCACTTCCGGCCCGGGAGCGCGCGGGTTGATTTGTCCTTCCTCAGCCGCGAGCGCTCAGAGCTCGGAAATGGCGGGTAAGTTCCCGGGAAAAGTTTAGCAAGGGGAGGAGGCGGGTGGTTCTGGGGAAGAACGTTGAGGTGTCGGTGACAGTGGCCGCCTGGAACTTTCGAGCTCTAGCCGAGGTTCCAGAAGGCCTCTCCCTTCCTCGAGGCACTGAGAGTCGGTGGCTAGCTCCCGGTGACCGGGCCGCGCTAGGCTCCACCGCCCCCCAGTGCTTACGCTCGGCGCCAACGGTGGGCCACCGGGCCTTGAGCTCGAGGCAGGGCGCGCAGTTTCGTCTGGTGGAGCGCGGTCTGCCTCGGAGCCTTTCCTCCTCGTTTCCTTTTGCACACTTAGCACACTTTGTGCCCTAGCCCATCAGGTACAGTTCTCGCCAGCTGATCCTCTCCAGAGCCCTGCCCACCTTTCCCACAGCCAACTTCTGAGCGAGCGCAGTGCTGCCCTGCCCTGATTCAGGGCACACTCTGGGTCTCATACCCTTCAGGATTCCTGAGCTCGTTTTTTTAGATGTCCTTTGAGAAAGACGTTTCTACACTGCTAAAGTTCTCACTTAGAATGGGACTTATGTACTGTACGTAGTAGAATTCTGTTGCTGTGCTTTATTCATTTATAGCCTTCAACATTTAAAGACACTTAAATTGCTATTACTCTGGGTTTGTATTGTGGCCGTTTAATGTACTTTGTTTTTAAAAAGTTACCTGTCTTGTGCAGTGTCTTAGGAATGACAGTTTTCTGTCATTTTCCCCCAGTTCCTTCACATTAGTATCACTACATGTTAAACACTTTTATAGATAGGTTAGATTAACAAATTATGTACTTTGGCATCATGAAAGAGTTGTTTTTTAATGAGAATTACATCAAGATTCACATCCGAGCCCTACCACCTCCGATTTGGTGCCCTTCAATTAAGTACCTTCTTTAGCCTGTTATTGAATGAGATCTGGGGTTGATGCCATACATACAAGTAATTTCTATAACAGAGAAATTAGTCCCATCTCAGCCTCCTGAATGATGTAATTATAGGCCTGTCTCCGAAGTGGTTCTGTTTTCCGTGTTTTGAAGCATTCGTATGTAGTTCACTTATTGGAGGGCCCATGGAGAGTGATCTGTCCTGTTGTAGCATGGTTTCCATCTTCTCCCTATCTCACTTCTAATAAAAATCCTGCTCGTAGGTATTTAAATTACCTTTCAACCAACCTTTCAAAACCTCCTGTAGGGTTTGGTGCAATGGAGAAATTTCTGGTGGAATATAAGAGTGCGGTGGAGAAGAAACTGGCTGAGTACAAGTGTAACACCAACACAGCGATCGAGCTGAAACTAGGTGGGTGTGTCATTCCAGAGGAGTTCTGTGTGTGCAGCCCTGTATTTAACATAGCCTTTAAAATGTGGAACACGGCTTGATGTGAAGACCATTACCTAACAGATACTTAATGCATTGAACATGGAGATTTAGGCAGTTTTAAATTTATGCTGTGGAATGGGTAGGTGAAAGATGGCAGATTAACTCAGGGGAAAGATATTGTGGCAGAAAGTCACAAGTATATGTGATCTCAGCTTAAAATTTCCAAATATGATAGACAACAGGTGTTGGTTAGGATGTGGAATTCATGTATTGATGGTGGGTATCTAAAATGATATAAAACTTTAGTTAGGGAGATTTTTTTATATATATTTTATGTTCACAAGTGCTCTGTCTTTATGAACACCAGAAGGGGACATCCAATCCCATTACAGATGAGCCACCATGTGTTTGCTGGGAACTAAACTCAAGACCTCTGGAAGAGGCCAGTGATCTTAACCTCTGAGCCATCTCTCCAGCCCCATTATGGTAGATGTTTAAAAAGAAGACATAAATTAGCTACATGAGCCAGCAGTTTTATTAGGTGTCTGTTCAAGAGAAGTGAAGATGTTCATTTAGAAATACATGAATGCTTAAAGATGGGTTATTTACAATAGCTAAAAGTGTAAACAACTCACAAAGCAGTTGGTAAACAGATAAAGTATGCTATAGCCATTCAGTGGAATATTGTCTGACAATAGAATGAAGTTCTGATACCTGTCACACAATGTGGAGAAATATCAAAAACGTGCTAAGTAAAAGAATGCAGGCGAAACCGGTATAAAGCATGGTTCCATTTGTTGGAAATGTTCAAAAAGGTCATATGTAAAGACAGGCAGTAGAGAATCATTTCCCCAGGATAAATGTAGAACAGAAAGTATGGATTTTAAAATATTTTATTTATTTTCATTTTTCTAGACAGGGTTTCTCAGTGTAGTCCTGGCTCCTGACTGTACTGGAACTCGCTCTGTAGACTAGGCTGGTCTTGAACTTCCTTCCCTCTGTGATGGACCTGACATCATCAGCCATTTAAATTCTTTCCTTTACAAAGTTGCTTTTAGTCAATGTTTTATCTCAGCACCAGAAATTAAACTAGAACCAATATAACAAATACGGTGAAAGCGACAGAGAAGGTCATAGTTTACTGAACCCTCACTACACAGACTCCTAATCTAAATTGTATTTTTGTGCATACATTATCTTTCTGAAACTAGCTTTCTGTTGTATAGGGTGCTTTCTCAGCAGCTTGAAATTATCCATTTGTGATGCATACATAAAAATTTGTGCACACATATGCAGAAGCCAGTGGAGGACATCCGCTTTCTTCCTTTATCACTCTTCACTGTATTTCTTTGACACAGGGTCTCTAGCTGAACTGCAAGCTGGTGATTTCTGCTAGGATGGCAGGGCAGTGAACTCTGGGGATCCACGTATTTCTACTTGTGATATATACCTGTAATCCTAACACCTGGGACATGGAGGCAGGAGGATCAGGAGTTGAAAGTCAGCCTCAGCTGCATAGAGAGGTCAAGGCAGATGAAGGGATTGGAATGCACTCTTCTTTAGTGATATTGCCTGCCACAAAAGTACCCATACTATCACCACGTTGTTGTTGTTATAACCTGTTTTTTCTGCTTAACGTAATTTGTTGTTTGTTTTTTGTTTTTTTTTTGAGATGGGGTCTCTTGTAGCTGAGGATGGCTTTAAATACCCCCTACCTTTACTTCCCAAGTGTTGCAACTTTAGGTGTCCACTACCATTACTGGCTCTTTTTCTTTTGATCATGTTTATGTTATCCATGCATTAACTATTCCCCTACATGTGTAAAAAGCATATTGTATAAATCTACTACCGACTGCCTTTTTTTTAGATGGGATTGTGCTTTGAAACTCTAGCTATCTCAGCCCTTAGGTTCAAGTGATCCCTTTGCCTCAGCTTCCTAGAAGCATTTGGTCATTACCATTTTTATGTGTATGGGTAGATCTCCAGAACTGTTTTATCTTGTAAAACTGAAACTCTGTAGTGGTTTGTATAGGTATAGCCCCTATAGACTCATCTGTTTGAATGGTTGGCCCATAGGGAGTGGAACTGTTAGGAGGAATGGTCTTGTTGGAGAAGTGTGTCACTGTGAAGGTGGGCTTTGAGGTCTCTTGTGCTCATAAGCTGTGCCCAGTGTGGCTATCTTCTACTGTTTGCTGATCAAGATGTAGAGCTCTCAGCTCCATCTCCAGCACCATATCTGCCTGCATACTGCCATGTTTCCTCCCATGATGACAATGGATAGTTATAAGCCTATGGGGGCCAGACTGTAATTGGCCCCCATAGGTCCATAATGAGTAGCACTATGAGGAGGTGTGGCCATGTTGGAGGAGGTGTGGCCTTGTTGGAGGAAGTTTGCCACTGTGGTGGTGGGCTTTGAGGTCTCCTATGCTCAAGTTATGTGCAGTCTGTCTCCTTCCATGCTTCCTGCCATGATTCTAATGGACTAATCTGTAACTATAAGCCAGCCCCAATTAAAGGTTTTCCTTTATAAGAATTGCTTTGGTCATGGTGTCTCTTTATAGCAATAAAACCCAAACTAAGACACTGTGCCTATTAAATATCCATTTCTCCCATACTCTAGCCACTACCATTTTATTTTCTGTTTCTAGAATTTGTCTGAGATACATCATATAAGTGAAATCATATAGTATTTACTTTATGTGACTATTTTTCATTTAACATGATGCCTAGTCATTCACATTGTAGTATATGACATAATTTCTTTTAAAGAATTAATAACATTCATCTTTGTGTATCTGTGTGTCCATCTATCTATTCTTTGTATGTCCAGTCATCTCTTGATAGACTTTGGGCTGCTTCCACCTTTCAGCTATTGTGAATGAATATAGTTGTGTGAATATCTTTGCAAAAATCTAGCTTTGGATTTTGGTTATTTACACAGAGGTGGGATTGTCAGTTGGTTATAGTTTAGGGAATGTGTGAGGGGTTGGGAGTTACTGAACTTTAGGCTTTCTGTATGCTCACCACATGTTCTTCTGCTGAGCTACCCAAAACTTCTGATCCTTGTGTCTCCATCTTCAGTGTGTTGGAATTATAGGTGATTGCCACTCCACCTGATTTATATGGTGCTTGTTCGGCTGGGTTTGTGTCAATTTGACACAAGCTGGAGTTATCACAGAGAAAGAAGTTTCAGTTGAGAAAATGCCTCCATGAGATCCAGCGGTAAGGCATTTTCTCAATTAGTGATCAAAGGGGGTAGGGCCCCTAGTGAGTGGTACCATCTGTGGGCTGGTAGTCTTGGGCTCTATAAGAAAGCAGGCTGAGCAAGCTAGGAGAAGCAAGCCAGTAAGAAACATTCCTCCATGGCCTCTGCATCAGCTCCTGCTTCCTGACCTGCTTGAGTTCCAGTCCTGACTTCCTCTGGTGATGAACAGCAACGTGGAAGTGTAAGCTCAATAAACTCTTTCCTCCTCAACTTGCATCTTGGTCATGATGTTTATGCAGAAATAGAAACCCTGACTGAGACAGTGCTGCAGATCAAACATACAGCTTCATGCATGCTAGGCAAACATCCTACCGACTGAGTCCACACATATCTATTTGTAATTTTTAAAGGAACTGTCAGACTGTTTTCTATAGCTAATACACCCATTTTTTATTCTTACAAATAAGGCACAAAATTTCAATTTCTCCATATCCTTGTTAGCTTTATTTTGATTTTTCTTTATGTTTTATGTTATTTTTATATTTGTAGTAGTAGGGTGTGAGGGGAGGTTTATATGTGTGGCATATGCACATGTGTATGTACAGATGCAGATGGAGGATGTTAATTGAATGAATGTTTTACCTGTATCACTCTCCACCGTATTCCTTTGAGACAGGGTCTCTCCCTATGCATGGAACTCTTTTTTTTCTGCTAGACTGGCTGGTAGTCTAGTGATCTTCCTGTGGAGCTCTCTATTCTCCACAGCTCTGAGGTTATGAATACATACAAGGCCACACCTTGTTTGTTTTGAGGGGTCTGGAATCTGAAACCATGTCTTCACAGTCTTGGAATTAACATTTTTTCAAAAAGCCCTAGATTCTTATAGTGAATAATATTTTTGAGGCCAAGATTTGGGTGCCAGATAAGCTCATTCTGTTAGTGTTGCTCTGACACTAATGACAGTATGTGTCATAGCCTGCAGGACTTTGCTTCATTCCTTATCCTCTGAAAGCTGATTGCTGCTGTAAACTGCTTTACTCAAATTAGCTTTACCTATTTTAGAACTTTAAAAATTTCATCCTTGGGTGCTGGGCATTGAACCTTGGTCTCCCCAAGCTAACCATATGCTTTACCACTAAAATATTGCCCAGTCCTATTCCTAGAACTTTTTCTGAATAGAAGTGAGGTCAGATGTGGTGACACACTTTGGAGGCAGAGGGCTGCATAATGGGAGTCTGTCTCAAAAATAAATAAAATAAATAGAGGTTGTTATAACTGTTTATGTCATTTACTATAATTATAGATTTGTTTTGAGTCTTCATTTCCTTTTTTTTAAAAAAAAAATTCTGTATTTTATGGTATGAGGGTTTTATCTACATATATGTGCATTACATGTATACCTGGTGCCCTTGGAGGTCAGGAGAATCAGATTGCCTGAAATAAATTGTTGTGAGCTTCCATGTGGGTGCTGGGAACTGAAATTAGATCCTCTGCAAGGGCAGCAAATACTCTTAGCTGCTGAGTCATCTCTCCAGCCCCATGTTAATTTCTTAATAATTTGCATTTATTACTAAGCTAAATACTGTAGTCCTTAGATTAAGACTTGTGTCTTTTTAAAAAATTGACCTTAGACTTGATTTGTAATAGCTCAGGATGACCTTGATCTTCACCTCTTGAGTATTGGCATTATAGACATGTCCAGTTTCTGTGACACTAGGAATCAAACCTAGGGCCTCAAGCTATCTACCAACTGAACTGTATCCCCATCCATGAATTTATAACTCTTGTTATAAAGTATTTCACCTCTCTTTCCAGTAATAAAAACATCTCTTCATCTCTGTCCCCTGATTAATTTCTTATCTTGCTTTATATTGATACCTATTTTATTAGATACTAATCTTATTCTAAGATAATTTTTATAAGACTTTATTTTTATTTCTGTGTATTGATGTGTGTCTATCTGTGCACATAGAGGCTAGAAGAAGGTGTGGGATTCCCTGGAGCTAAATTTACAAGCAGTTGTAAACAGCCTGATGTAGGTGCTGGGAGCCAGACTGCTCAAGAGCAGCAAGCACTTTTAACCACTGGCCATCTGGGTGGGCAGCATGTTCATTTGTTGATGACAAGAATATCAGACAAGGAAAAGTTACTGGGGACAAAAGGATATTTATAGATTTGATATCTTTGAGAATATAAGAGGAGAAAGTACTCTATTTGTCAGCTGACTAGCCTTAGGTAGTGTCTTAGTTACAGCTCTTATGCTGTGAAGAAATACTGTGACCAAGGCAATTTATAAGAGAAAGCATTTAATTGGGGGGGTTGCTTACACTTTTATAGAGTGAGTCCATGATAATCATGTTGGGGACTGTGGCAGCAGGTGGGCAAGCATGGCACTGGAGTAGTAGCTGAGAGCTTACATCTGGTTTACAAGCAAGAGTTAGAGACTGGGTCTGGCATAAGCTTTTGAAACCCTAAAGCCCCCCCAGTGACACAACCTACTCCAACCAGGTCACATTTAATTCTTCCTAAACAGTCTTTGAACTGGGAACTAAACATTCAAATAAATGAGCCTATGGGGACCATTCTCCTTCAAACCCCACATTCCACTCCCCAACCCCCATAGGCTTGTAGCTATATCATAAAGCAAAATGCATTCAGTCCTCATAGTCCTTTACAGTCAACACTTAAAAGAGTGATAAAGTTCAAAGTCTCTGCTGAGACTCAAGGCAGTGTCTTGAGCCCCCTTTAAAATAAAAAATAAAAAAGCACATCACATATTCCCAATATACAGTGTGGCACAATATGCATTACAAAAGGAGGAATTCATAAAGTGAGGAGATACTAGACCAAAGCAAAACTGAAACCCAGCAGAGCAAACTCCAAATCCCAATAACACGTCTTATGTCAAAGAGTCCTTCAGTGGAAAGATCTCTCTTTCCAGCCTTGTTGACTGCAACAAATTTCTGTATTGGTTCCACACCCTGAGTGCAACTCTCCTCAGCAGATATCCTATGCTCTGGCATCTCCAATTATCAGGGTTTCCAACACAATCCAAGCTCAACTTTTGTAACTTTACACAATGACCTCTTGGAACCTCCATGAAGGGACTCCCCTCTCACATGCCAGGCCTCAGCTGCTTTCTCTGACCTTGGAAAAAAGCCCCTTTCCACAACTTCTTTACTTCTGTATCCTTGGTGGAAGTCAGAACACTTCACTAAAGTGGTCAAATCTGCTGCCTGCTTGGACTGGGTCCTGGCTCCCCTTCTGAATTACATTTGCATAAGCTTTGACTTGATGCTTTTCCTGTTGAATAACAAATTGGAAGCTTAGCTGAGTAGGGTCTTACCCCAGGACACCACTCCCTTTAATCCATTTCTCCTAAACTCCCTTTGAGCACAGGATTTGGCTCCAACCTTAAATTTCCTGGTACTCAAACTGTACATTCTATATTTTTCTTTTTGGTCCTGTTTTCTCTTTATCATTATAGATCTGCATGATCATTAATAACCATGTGACAGCAAATACTAGGCTTTTTTTAACTCTGCCAATACCATTCATCCAAAACTCTTTAATTTAGCCTCCAGCAAATTCTATTCTAAGGGCAAGGACAAAATGCAGCTATATTTTTTTGTCAATATTATAGAAATGGTCTCTAGCTAAGTTGCTAAGGTTGGTCCCCTCTGAGGCCTCATGAGCTGGGCCTTCATAGTAGTCCACATTGCTCTCAGCACTGCTCTTTTCTACACTTCTTTTACGATGGTTCATTTTGCCCTGCTTACAACATTGAACAGCTTTCCTAGTTTAGAGTCTAGAGTCCACGTTCTAATAAGCATCATGGTTAGGACTGTCACAGCAATATCTCAGTTCCTGTTACCAATTTCTGTCTTAGCTTTTGCTAAGAGGAAGGATTGAATGCCAAGGTAAAGGGCATGACCAACTAAACTAGCATGCAGGCCCCTTCCCAGTCAGGTGATAGACTTACATGTACAAGGTTTCCCTGTTCACAGCATGTTCATATGTCAGTTCCAGAGACATTCGAGGTCAGAGTGATTTGCCTCTGTGTTTGAGACATTTGGGATGTGAGTGTACACTCTGAGATCCGTTAAGCAATAATCCACCCCCTATTATGTGAGATGTGAGAAGTAATTCATCTTTACATAAAGAGGAGGTTTTTTGTTTGTTTGGCCTATATAACTGGAGTTGGTCAGGCCTACATAGCTGGAGACAGAAGCAGCAGACTTCTTGTAGGTCTTATTTCCTATGCGTTCTTATCCTGTAAGGAGGCTAGCCTACAACTTAACTCTAGTAGAGTTCCCACTAGATCCCCTGGATAAAGCAGGGGAACCACTTGAGCCTGGGGGTGTCCTACTATGCAAGTGTATTGTAAATATAACCCATTTTACTCAATCATTCAATCTTTTATAATATACCTGATGCTGAATATTATTTTACAATAAATAAATTTTTAAATTAAAACATGTCTTGATTTACCTGTTTCAGGCTTAACTTTGACAACATATACAGAATACTACATGATGGTAGATAACAGAAGACTATAAGATGGGACAAAAATTGGTCTCTCCTTCCAAGCTTGTCTCTGTAAATAAATTACATTTGAATGTACCATGACTGCAAACATAGTTCTGAGCACACTGAATAATTTTATTATTTATAAGGTGATTGATCATTAACTTGAACATCTTAATTATTTTTTAACAGTTTATAACTTGTTGGTACATTTTATAAGATATTTTACAATTTTGTTCCTTAAGTTTGAGTCTTAAAAATTCTTGAATTAGCAGGGCAGTGGTGGCGCACGCCTTTAATTCCAGCACTTGGGAGGCAGAGGCAGGCAGATTTCTGAGTTCAGGCCAGCCTGGTCTACAGAGTGAGTTCCAGGACAGCCAGGGCTACACAGAGAAACCCTGTCTCAGGGAAAAAAAAAAAATTCTTGAATTATAGATCTTTTAATTATAGATCTTTTGGTATCAAAGTAAACTTGATACCATAAGTCTAGTCCACAGAGAGACTGGGAACCTCATTTTCCTGATCCTTTTGTAAGTACTTTTACACAAGGCCAGTTTTTTATGACTCAGTTTTAATACAAACCACCTTGGAACCCTGTTGATGCCTCCTTAGTCTAATAAAAGGGAGCTGCAAGGCTAAGCAGAGGGCTTAGTGGGTTTGGTTGGGTACTGCCTAATCGATTTAGACCACAAGGTCATCTTAACCAAGATGGTGGTGAAGTCATGTGGCATGCTCTTTTTTTAACCTTAGGGAAGGTGATAGCTGATTAATGTGGATGCCAAGATGGCAGCAAGGCTTGTGGTTATTTACTCCAATGTGGTTATCAGCCACATGGTGCTCAGAGTTGGGGCTATCAGGCACCCTTTTCCTAAGGAAAACAAGTGTTGAATCCAAGTTACATACATGACATGTTACAGCAAATGAAGATTATACATCCTTTTAAAATCACACTCAGTGAACTTAAAAACTTTAAAATACTAAAAGTGTTTTTTTACAAAAGCTTTAAAGATAACAAAACCAACAACAGGAGCTGAAGAATTAAGAGAGTTAACACCTTGCCAATTGTAACCTCTATAGGAAATAGTTTACTTTTTAGTTGAATCAAGCACAGTGTCTTCAAGATGTTTTGTTTTCTCTCCTTTTCCCTATCACAGAGTGAGGTGCGTTTTCTGACTCAGGGCAGATATCAGAGAAAACTTTTAAAGAAACATGCTTGAGTCTGGGACAGATGGGCCCAAATCTACAATCCATTTTCTCAGTAGAATAGTACAGCATGAAACATTTTTTCAATATTATACATACCCAAAAGACATTTAAAGGCACTGTAGGCTGAACCCAGTGATGTACATATCCATAATCAGTTTGTGTGTGACTGCAGATGGGAGCAGACAACCTGAAATGCTCTTATCTCTTAGCTGTCAAAGATACAAGCAGGACTTTACAGGTTTGGAGAGGCAGAAACACAGTAGGTCAAAAGCATAAAGCAAAAGAGAGGTCTAAGGAGATGCAGGGTTGAGGGTCCAGCATGTACAGTGTCAGTCAGGCATTCTGACTCTGGGTGTGGTCTTGAGAAGGATTAGAGTAAACTGTGGATTCTGTGGGAGGAGGGGCCTTGGACATTCCATCTTATGGAGTTACCTAAATCATTTTAGGTAATCAAAAGTTACGAATGGTAGCCATTTGTCTAGTGTATATTGAAGCCAGATTTGCATTGGAAGGTTTAAATTCTAATTGGAGCCCCTTTAAATTAGCCCTCAAACAGGCAAATAAGTTTCTTTTGGTACAGAAAATTTGAAACCCATGGATGGACTAAGGACCAAGGTGTAGACAGGGTTCAGTTCATAATGTCCTCCAAGTCTGGAAATGACCAAATGTGCCTGGAAAGTAAGGTGATGTTCCCAGCCTATACATTTCCAGGATTAAGCTACTGCAGAGCCAGTGTAAGGTTGTTGGTTCTTAGCTGACTGAGCTGATTGAATGATTGGCCAGTGGAGAATTCAGAATTCTAAAGCCAAACTTTCTTCCAGTGGTGAAGCCTTTGAATTAAGTTCCAGCCACCCCCAATACCTAACTAGGGTGCCTCTGTGTTAGGTCCACAATTACCTTGACCCAGCGTTTTACTATGTTGTGTGCGTGTATTGGTTGAATGCAGTGTGGTCCCCCATGTAGGTCAGAATATGTCAAGGTGAGAAAGAGAGAGAAGATAAAGACAGAGTGAAGATAAAAGGCTGCTAGGGAGAAAAGGGTGGTCCTACCTGGCCTGCTCTTAGCCTGCGAGTGTATGAAAGCCACAGAGGTTTGTCTGTGGGCTTGAGAAACTAGTAGGCTCAGATTTTACTATTCTGGGTCTTTGGCAACATAGGTTAGATTATTAAAGGGCAGCTATAAAGAGACACAAAGAGGTGTGGTTTGAGCTTAGGCAGGACTATGTTTATTCACTGTGGGGGTACTTTGTCACTTAGTATGTGTGGTTGGCCAAAGTGCCTGCAGAGTAATGCCATTACAGTGGTAGAAATGACTTCTGTAGTCCACAAGGGAAGCTGAGAAATGTCATCTTTGAGCTGGAAACTATCAAATAAGGCAACTTATAAAAGAATACATGTAATTGGAGGCTTGCTTACAGTTTCAGAGCATTAGTCCATGATCATCAAGGTGATAGGCAGGCAGGGATGGTACTGGAGCAGTAGCTGAGAGCTTTGTATCTTTCATAAAAGGTGGAGGCAGAGAGAGGGAAATTGCCTGGTATAGCCTTCTTCAACCTTACAGCTCACCCCAGTGATACACCTCCTTTAACAAGGCCTCCTAGTTCTTCCTAAAACAGGTCCACCAACTGGGGACCAAGCATTCAAACACATGATCCCTTGTTCAAACACATGATCCCTTGTTCAAACACATGATCCCTTGTTCAAACACATGATCCCTTGTGACCATTCTCATTCAAGCACCATAGTTATTAAACTTTAAACGTTGATTTACTTCACATTTTTTAAAGATTTATTTATTTTTTTATTTTATGTATGAGTACCCTATCTGCATGTACACCTGCATGCCACAAGAGGGCCTCAGATCCCATTACAGATGGTTGTGAGCCACCGTGTGGTTGCTGGGAATTGAACTCAGGACCTCTGGAAGAACAGCCAGTGCTCTTAACCACTGAGCCAGTCTCCAGCCCCCTAAACTCACGTTTTGTTAATTCCTTAATTTTAGTCTTTTGAGATAAGACTGTCCTGGAACTCAGTATGTACCCAAGTCTAGCCTTGAACTCCTAATCTTCCTGCCACCATTCCCAGCTTAATTATATCTTCTCTGTATTTTCTCTAAAAGTTACAGAAATGTTACTGAAAAGGAAGATTTGTTGTAAGCCCTATGATATTATAGCAATCAGGTACTATTAAAATAATTGAGTGATACTGGTTTCATGGAATGAAAAGTTTTTGTGATTTTAATTAGCTTGAGAGGTGGGTGAGAGGTGTTGGGTTTTTTTTTTTCTTTTATGTTAAACTGTAAGATAGGGCATGCAGTATAGCCCAGGCTGACCTAGAGATCACTGTGTGGCTCAGCCTGTCCATGAATTTGCACTACTTCTGCCTCGGTTTCTTCTGTGCTGGGATTGTAGACATACTTGCCACACCAGACTTATTACAACATCTTTTTACTCTTTCTGTATGTTGGAGTAGTGTGTTATGCTGAATTTTTAGAAAGGGCAAAACAAAGAGTGAAAATAAAAGTTACCCATAGTTCGTCATTAAATAACTCCTGTTGTATAATTATTTAGGCATTTTATCATGCATGCGCGTTTTCCTCTTTTATAATTGAGTCTATAGTGTCATGGAGAGCTCATTTGGGTTTGCTTGCTTGCCATGCTGCCACAACTGCATTTAAAGACTTAAAAAAATCAATGTTCCTATTATCCAGGAGAGTTTGCATGTATGGATGGATTGTTGTGATACTCAGCCTTAAACTTTATACAGTCTAAGCTGTATCACCAGCCCTTTTCAGATTTAACAGTGGGCAGTATTTGCCTAGGCTTCTTTTTAATTTCTTTCCTTTTAACTTTTAGAGTGAGAAATGTCAAACATCTAAAAATGGAGACTATAAAATACAACACAACTTTAATAATTAACCTTTGCTGTATTTGCTTTAGTGTGTGTTTTTGGTGATTTGAAAGTAGCTTTCTGTACATAGATGCTTTCTCTCATGAACTTGTCTTCATATGTACACATAAGCATAATGCCATTATCAGAGCTAATATGTAATTTCTTGGTTCCTCTGGCTATCCTTAAGTTCCTTTACTAATGAAAGTGATGGTGGGGGATGAAGAGATGGCTGAGCTGTTAAAGGCTGGGCTCATAACCAAAACAGCAAAAAATTTCTTAAAGTGGGATCTAGTCAAGGTTGCTTTATTTGCACTTACTTTTCTTTGTGTGATATGAGGACCGAATTAAGACCTTGCTCTTGGTAGTGAGCACTCCAGCCCTGAGCTAGTCCCATGTTTCCATTGGGTTGCAATTTCTTTCTTAATCTCCTTTAACTTAGAACTGTAGATCTTTCCTGTATACACTTTCTTTAGATCATTAGTTTATTTGAGAGAACAATGTCAGTGTATAGAATTATTAGACAAATCTGTGTTCTAAATTTGTCTTTAGCTGTGTTTTCTTGAATTTTCTCTATCCTCTGTATTTCCTGTAAGTTGTAAAGTTTTAAAAATTGGTTAGATTTAGGAAAAGGTAAGAAAGCTTCATGAATCATCCATGACTTCATACTGCATTGACTCACTCAGTGAGCACAGAATGTTAGTCTTTCCCACAGTGCATGATGTGGAGTTTTATCCCTCAAAAAGGTGACTGCCACCAGAGTGAAAGTTACCTCTTCTGGGTAATATTTTTGCCCAGTGAGTGAATGACTTTACTGACTATGACAACTGTGGAAGTTTCCCATCTATACTTTATTTTTTCATTTTTCAGTGGTGTAAGGTCTTTTTCAAAAACTACATCTTGCTGGGAGGTGGAGGCTCACGCTTTTAATCCCAGCACTCAGGAGGCAGAGGCAGGTAGATCTCTGAGTTCAAGGCCAGCCTGGTCTACAAAGTGAGTTCTAGGACGGTCATGGTTACACAGAGAAACCCTGTCTTGAACACCCCCCCCCCCAAAAAAAAAGAAAGAAAAAGAAAAAATTATTACATTCTTATTTGAATTAATTCTTTTTGGAAGCAGTAGAACATGGTACTTGTGAAAGTTAGAGGACACCTTGTGGGAATCGGCCTTCTTTTTCCACCAAGTGGTTTTCTAGGATTGAACTTAGGCTATCCAGGTAGGGAGCAAAGTACCTTACCCACCGAGGCATGTCATCAGTCTAAGCTTTAGTATTTTTGATAATTTTTTGTAACATTAGGAAAGGATCTAGTAAATCAGTATCTGTCCTATACAAATCTATACAGAATCTATACAAGTTAAGCAACACAAACATACTCACTTCTATCTTAAGATTGGTAGAGACAGAAGTTGAGGACATTCTCAAGATTGTAGGAAATGGGAGTTTAATGTAGATGCTGGTGTTCCAAGATGTCTAAGCAGTGTTTATAAGAAACAGTGTTGCTGGGCAGTGGCCGTGGCATCTTTAATCCCAGCATTCAGGAGTTAGAGGCAGGCGGATCTCTGTGATTTTGAGGCCAGCCTGGTCTACAGAGACAGTTCCAGGACTGTCAGAGCTACACAGAGAAACCCTGTCTTGAAAAACCAAAAAGAAAAATAAAATTGGTGCTGGTAGTTTACTACCAAATAGTTCCCCTCTTATATATTTGCCATAAAAGTAGAGTAAGATACATGAGTATCATTCCAACATTATATTTGCTTGCTTATTTTTCAGTGTAGGGATTAAGCCCAGGGTCTCTTGGTCATGCTGGGCACTGAGCTGTATTCCCCAGGCCCATGCAGCATCACATTTTATTTTATTCTTTGAAGCAGATTTTCTTTGTGTAACAGCTCTGTCTGTCTTGGAACTTGCTTTATGTAGACCAAGTTGGCCTTGAACTCACGGAGATCCACCTGCCCCTGCCTCCTGAGTGCTGAGATTAAAGGTGTGAGGCACAACACCTGGCTATTTTTAATTTTTAAAAAAGATTTATTTTTTGTTTTGTGTGTATGAATGGTGTGCCCGTATGTATGTATATGCATCACACGTGTGCCTAGTTGCTGAAGAAGGCATAGTATACCCTGGAGCTCGAGTTAAAAGACTAAGCTGCTTTGTTGTTGTTGGGAACTAAACCCAGGTTCTCTAGAAAAGCAAGTGTTTTTAAAATGCAGAACCATCTCTCCAGCCCCAAGCAGCATTATTTTTAAGAGAGGAAAAACAATAAAAAATTAAATGTCACCTCAAAGTCAAAACACAAGACAGACTGGTGAGATGACTTAAACAAGCCTGATCTGAGTTCATGCGTCACAAGTCATTTAAAGAGCAGGAGTGAACCAACTGCATATTTGTCCTCTGACCTCCACTACCAACACACACACACACACACACAAGATGTCTCTAATGGCATGTTAGGGACATCATCAAACTCAAGTTATCCTTCTTAGGATGTTTTGAACAATATTGGTTTTGTTTTCTAGATGCTGTAGTTTTTCTTATCTCAAAGTATTCTTTTTGGGAGTTGTTTTTCTCTTTGATTGTGTATGAAATACAGAAAAGTAAAAACTAAATCACATGCCTTTATCATACTGATTTTCTCAAATTTAGAATAAGTAGGCTTTTGATGCCGAAGCTTTAGTGTAAGGAGAAGAAACATTTTAAGTAAGGGAAATATTGGCAGTATCCTTCTATAGTGAAATTCTTGAACTAGAAATGTCTGGCACCTTTAATGTCTATCTATATATTGTATTCTTTTGAACAGTTCGTTTTCCTGAAGATCTTGAAAATGACATTAGAACTTTCTTTCCTGAATATACCCATCAGCTCTTTGGGGATGAGTAAGTAACATATTTGCTAAATTAATGTAGCAAAAAAGAAAAAAAAAAAAGGAAAGTTAACTATTTTTTCTCTTAGGATTTAAAGTCAGATTTTAATTTTTTAACTCTTCTTTTTCATGTTTATCTTAAGATGTATATTAGAATAATAGAGGGCTGGAGAGATGGCTCAGAGGTTAAGAGCATTGCCTACTCTCCCAGAGGTCCCCAGTTCAAGTCTCAGCACCTACATGATGACTCACAACCCTCTGTAGTGGGATCTGGCGCCCTCTTCTGGCCTGTAGGCAGAAAGAAGCTGTATACATAATAAATAAATGTAAGAAACAAAAATGAAAAAGAGAATAATTATACATCAGGCACCACTTTGTATGTAATATCTACTGTTTTCTACTACAAACATGTATATTTTAATTCTGACTGCAGTATTAACCGTTGTATTTCTACTTTGTGCATGGGTAGACTTGAACAATTGACTAAGGACATATAAATGGCTAGGATTCAGATTCACACAGTCTAGACTTAATAGTCATTATTACTATTTTTTAGTTTTGCCCACCTCTTGTCATACTACTTGCAATATAACATAACCCCTGAAAAGTTCTACTCAATGATTTAAAAAGCAATTCAAGAAACTGTGTGTGTGCGCACATTCCTGCGTATATAATAGTGCATAGAAAACAGATGAGGATGTTGATGTCCTGCTCCGATACACTTCATCTCATTCCTTTGAGAAGGGTGTCTAACTAACCTGGAGCTAGGCCAGTGGCAGGACGCTCCAGCTAGTCTCCCTTCTCCACTCCCCGCAGCACTGGTGTTACGGGCACATGCACGGATACCTGGCTTTTTATATTGGTGCTGCAATTTAAAATATATTTTTTAAAGATTTATTTATTTAATATATGCGAGTGCTCTGTATGTACACCTGCATGCCAGAAGAGGGCATCAGATCACTAAATTATAGATGGTTGTGAGCCACCGTGTGGTTGCTGGGAATTGAACCTGAGTCCTCTGGAAGAGCAGCTAGTGCTCTTAACTGCTGAGCCTTCTCTCCAGCCTGGGTGCTGCAATTTAAACTCAACTCATCAAGCTTGTGCAGCAAGTGCTCTTACCTATTAAGCCATCTTTCCAGACTCTAGAAATAACCTTAAATATGCCCTGGAATACAGTCTAACTTCACAGGCAATTGTATGATTTTAAATTTGTTTACATGTGTATAGTTAATACTTATTGATGACTTGGCAAAAATTTATTTGACTGTTTTTTGTTTTTGCTTTTCATCTCAGTGAAACTGCTTTTGGTTACAAGGGTCTGAAGATCTTGCTGTACTATATCGCTGGTAGCCTGTCAACAATGTTCCGTGTTGAATATGCATCTAAAGTTGATGAGAACTTCGATTGTGTGGAGGTAAAAACAGAAAGAAATACATATATTTTAACTTTTCTACTTGAGTATGAGACGTTTTTATTGTTAAGGTTCTAAAAAGGAGACCGAACTGTAGCTTCAGGATGAGTCTTTCAGGTATAGAAAGTGTTTGCCTGTCTTTTCTCTAATCCTATAATCATGATCACGAGTCTGTTTATCTCCTGAATGAACCTTCTCTATGAAAACCTTCACTTTGATGATTAGAACTTTACATACCAACTTGCTTTTATTGTAGACATAGAAGTTACCAACTTTCTGTACGCTTTTCTATTTTAACTTCTGATTTTTGTCCTGTCGATGGTATTAGATGTTTTTCTCTTTCTCCCAGGTTTTATACTCTTAACTGTCAGTTTAATTATCATCATGAGGGACTTCCCTTAAAAACAACCTATAAAACAACAATAAGCATAGTGTATTGGTATGTGTAATGAAATAAAGTGCAGTGTATGTGTACAGTATGAAAGAAGCCTGCGTTAGTTTTAGAAATTTTTTGATTGGCATGTAATAGTTATGGAGTACAGTATAGTACTTCATTCAGTACATGCATGGCTAATGCAGAGTAACTGGTATATCTTTCACTTCAAATATTTATCAAGAAATAGTCTCAGGTTGGACATGTGGATTAACAGGTAGAGCACTGGCTGCTCTTCCAGAAGACCAGGATTGCTTTCTTAGCATCCTCAAGGCAGTTTACAATGGTCTATAACTCTGTAGGAGATCTGACACCCTTTTCTAATCTCTGTGAGCACCAGGCAACACATGGTATACATACGTAAATTCTGATCGAACACCCATACACAGAAAATAGTGAAATAATTTTAACAATAGAAAGTCTCATATTTAGTGTTAGAAATATTTTGATTACTACTTGTTCTTTTTTTTTTTTGTACTTCTCTGCCATATTAAAATCACTAAGCTTGATAGAGAAATGATATATAATTGTACTTAATATTTGTTTTATCTCATAGTTTATATCTTGAAATTTTCTTTTAATTTTGCTGATAGAAAGCTAATTGTGAATGATGCTGTAGCTTTATAAGTGAATATTTGCAACTAAATTCCATCTAAACCAGCATTGACTAAATTATTAAAGTAGAGGTTTTCAGTAAAGTTTTCTATTTAAATATGGTTAAAATTTTTCCAGAATCCAAATATTTCTTTCTTTCTTTTTTCGAGACAGGGTTTCTCTGTGTAGCTCTGGCTGTCCTGGAACTCACTCTGTAGATCAGTCTGGCCTCGAACTCAGAAATCCACCTGCCTCTGTCTCTCAAGTGCTGGGATTAAAGGTGTGCGCCACCACTGCCTGGCTAGAATCCAAATATTTAATACTAAGTATTCTGATATCAAATACAGCTAATGTTTTCCTTTGTACAGTACAAAATTCACTGTCATTTGAGGTGTCTGTGTGCCTGTGAATCTGTATGAATGATTTAATGTTGCAGCTAATAGTGCTAAATTGATTTCTTCCAAAGGAACTGTTGACTTAGTTATTGATAAATCTTTCAAATACTGTGTGTAGTGAAAATAGCTATTTGCACTAACTTGTAGCTGTTCCATTTCTGAAAATCAGGGTTTTCCATTTAGAAGAACTGTGTTAAGTATAAGAAATCAATCAATCTTGTATAGTGTTTTTGTAAGGTTACTACTTGTTTCATGGTCAGAGGTTATTTGCTTAGTGTTACGGAAAGATCTCTCTCTTCCTTGTCCCTCATTTTGTTTTATTTTATTTTTGGCTTTTTTGTTTTTGTTTTTTAAGAATGGTGGTTGATGTGGTCATGGCAAACTGGCCTCTTCTGTTCTAGTTTACAGTGATAAATTGATAAATGCTCATTCCCCAGGACTTCTGTGTGCCGGTCCCTCCTCCCCCATCCCCCAGGCCCATGAATTATGTGTATTATGTATGTGTCTGTATATGGGTATGGCATGTGAGCGTGGTTATCCGAAGAGGCCAGAAGGGGCCTTTGGATCCCCTGGAGCTGGAGTTACAGGTAGCTGTGAACTACCCAATGTGGGTGCTGGGAACTGAACTCAGGTCCTCTGCTTTTAACATTGGAGCCTTTTCTTAAGCTTTATCTCCTGGCACTCTTGATGCTAAGACTATAGTGAACAAAACATTCTTTGCTCTCATAGAATTTACAATAAACAAGTCATAAATCCAGAGGGCATTAGAAATATTTTGCTGGGATAGTTGAAGAGAATGGCAAATCTAGATTTGACAGAGCCTTGGGGTTTCTGTGCCAGGGTAAGGTATTGGTAAGAGGCAAGAAGAGCTAGTATCCTTTGTAGATGTTAAGCAGGTAATGAGTTAATACAACATAATTCACAGTTGAAAAGCTAATTCTAGGCTGGCATGTGTGCATGCTTGTAATCCCAGCGTTCTGGAAGTGAGGAGTGGTAGGAAGATCAGGATTTTTTGTTTTCTCCCGTCAAGAGAAAACAAAATAAAAATAGCAAAACACACACACACACACACACACACACACACAAAATCTCACTGTAGAAGCCATAGTATGTCACAGTGTGTCACACAATATTCTCTTTTGCCCAAACAGCTTTACTTGCAAATGTCCATTGCAGTGAATCATGAGTCTAGTTTGAGGCCTCTGGCTTCTGCTACACCATCAATATTGGATCCTCACCAGGACTCCTCAGATGTCCTATTGTTATCCTGTGTCATGAGATCCTGTACCTTTGGATTTGCAGGACCAGCCCCTTCTTGTGCTCCAGCAGTTCACAGATGGGACTGATGTTGGTGTGGGCCAACTAACTCAAAGCCCTGGGTCTGGGCTTTGGGTGGTAGCCGAGTTGGTCAGCTCTCCTGTGCCAGCACCATCAGGCTCTGCGCTCTCGCTTTGCACAGGCAGAGGGCAGGGCTAGCTTTCCTGCTTGCTGCAGCTGGCAAGGGGCTGGACTGACTCTCTAGGTTGAAGTAGATTTGATGGGTGAGAGAGAGAAACTAGGGGAAAAAAAATACATTGCCCAAAAAATAGTGATACTACCAGATACAACTGCCTCTGGAGGCCTTCCTGGCCTATATACTTCCAGGCTAGCCAGAGTTACATGGTTACTCCACAAACAAAAACAAAAACAAAAAGACAAGCATGTTTTTAAGGCATGAGTAGCAAATTGCAAAAGTTAATTTGGTTATTGCAGTTTTGCTATTAATGTTAAATTTTCTGTGTGTGTGCCCCCCCCGTCTGTGTGTGTGTGTGTGTGTTTGTGTATGTGTGTGCGTGCGCACGCGCTTGTGCCAAAGCCCATGTGTGGAAGCCAGAGAAAAACTTGGTGAGAGTTGGTTCTTTCCTTCTGTGGTGTGGGTCCTGGGATTTGGACTCCAGTTGAACTGCTTGTTATCTGGTACCCTTACCTGCTGAGCTATCTCACTGCTCCCATTACATTAATATTTGTTGTTTTTTTTTTTAAAATATCTCTGCCTTCTCTTGGAGTAACTCATTGCTTTTTAATGAAGAAATATATAAACTAAGTTTGTTCATTTTCATACTTGTATTTCTGGGAGAGATTTGATTAAGATGCATGGGCAAGTTGTGTTATCTGTGAATTTTCAATTAATTTATTCTTATTTTCTAATGAAGATTAAATTTGACAGTGAAATCATAATTTTTTTCTGGAATCTTTAACTTCTTTATAGGCAAATAACTTCTAATCCAGCACTGATTATTGAGTCTAGGGCCATATATGCACTGGACAAGCCCTCTTCCACTGAGTTATATTCCCAGGTGTTTATTTTTATTTTTGTGACAGGGTCTTATTAAGTGGCTCAGGCTTACCTTGAACTCATTATGGAGGCTGAGCTGGTCTTGATGGTGGGATTCTTACCTACCATCTGAGTAACTAGGGTTATAGGCCTGCACTGCTCAGCCTGGCTGTAGGGAAGTCTTGTACTTCGTAGAGTAATTATTGTATACATTTGTGTGTATAAATATGCACACGCATGTGTGTGCGCGTAAATGCAGATGTGAAGTCAGAGGATAACCGCAGGTGGTGTTCCTCAGGCTTTGGCAACCTTTGTCGTTTTCTTTTCATTTTGAGGCAGGATCTTAACTGGCTTGGAACTTACCAAGTAGGCTAGGTTGGCTGGCCAGCAAGCCCCAGGGATCTGTATGTCTGCCTTTATGACATTGTGCTTTTAAATACAGGCCACTAAGTCTGGCTTTTATATGGAGTGTTGGGGATTGAACTCGTGTCTCTGTCCTTGCAAGGCAAAGCACTTCACCACCTGATCTACCTACCTAGTCTAATGCACCATACTCTTAAAATACATTATCATCAAAGCTGTAAAATTGCAACTTCGTCTTGCTTATTTGAGTAGTAAAGCACTAATACAGTGTCAGTAAACATAAATGAGCATAAATAGACCAGTGAAAAGGGTCACATGTTAATACCAATAATATTTAAGATTTCACACTTAAAGCTGAATATCACAATATGAGAGTGAGTAAATCAAGAGGATACAAAACTCCTTTTACTTTTTGTAGCTTATCCTAGGTAGTCTTAGAATTATAATAATGCTAAATCTTGTGACATTTAAGCCAAGTAAAAAATTGCACGTTTCACTTACTTAATATGCCTTTAATTGCAATCTCAAAAATAACTTAACCAGTGACAAACTCAGACAAACGGTGCTGCTTAAGATAAGGTACTAGAAAAGTTATTGTAAATATGTATAAATTAAAAGCAAACTAAATATTTGTAACACATTAGTTTTTCTCAGGCATAATGCTTTGTGCAGTGATGAAGGAAAACAAAAGTAGCTCCATAGGAACACTTTCTTATATATCATACAAAGCACAAAACATTGGAACTGTAAAAGGCCCAATGAGAAAGCATGTCCTTTAAAATATTTCAAGGGGCTGCATAGATGGTTCATTGGTCAAGAGGGCTGGCTGCTCTTGTAGAGGACTCAAGTTCCACTTCCAGGGCCAACATAGCAACTCACAACTACCAGTAACTCCATTTCCAAGGCATCCTATTCCTTCTTCTGGCCTCCTTGGGCATCAGGTACACACACAGTAGGCACACAGACATGTACACAGGCCAAAAATGCTTATTATATGAGAGCAGCCAGCACTCTTGACCACTACGCCATCTATCCAGCCTCTTGAAATATCTTTAGGACATACTTTCTCACCATGGCCATTTAGAATTCCAATGTTCTATGCTTTCTTCCGTAAAATAAAATTTAAAAAAAAGCAATGAGAATAAAAAAAATCTCAAATGGGTGTCATTTGTAATTCCAGTACTTGGTAGAAACAGGAAGAGTGGGATGGGAGTTCAGGGCCAGCCTCAGCTACATAGTAAACTTGAGGCCAGTCTTGGCTACATGAAACAGGAGAAACATTTTTTAAACCCAGTAATCTTACTTCTGTGGGCACAAAACATGCACATAGACAAAACATTCATATACATAAAATTATAAGTATTTAAAAAGATTTAATCCAGTATTTATTTTAGAAGATTTCCAAGACTGAAGTTGTAAAATATTTTGTTTTTTTTGTTTTGTTTTGCTTGGGGACACAGTGTATCTAATAGAAAAATGAAATAATTTTTTTTCTTTAAGGAATCAAATTTCAAGTTATAGGTTTAAAAAGGGTTTTTTTGTTGTTGTTTCGTTTGCTTGTTTTTCAAGACAGGGTTTCTCTGTGTGGTTTTGACTGTCCTGGAACTAATTCTGTCACCCAGACTGGCCTCAAACTCTCAGTGATTTGCTTGCCTCTGCCTTCCAAATGCTGGGCGGGGGCCACCACAGCATGGCTTAAGTTCATATTTTTATATATACGAGTGTGTGTTTATATGTTCATGTATAGCATGTATGCCCGTGGGGATCAAAAGACTGCCTTTTTTCAGATCCTCTGAACTGGAGTTACAGATGGTTGTGAGCTACCATGTGGTTACTGGGAATTGAACACAGGTCCTCTAGAAGAGCAACCAGTGCCACTGAGCCCATTAAAGAGCCTTAAAAAATGTTTTTAGTTTAATATGAATAAAATATATATACTAATTCTCTGCTTTTAAATTCAGCCCTTTTCCCTCATAAGAGTTCTTAAAATAACATAGATTTGCTCAGAGCAAAGATTTTATTTGAAGATGTTTATTACAGTAAATATCTTTGAAGACTGAAAGTTATACTCTTTCAGTTTATTTAAGCTCAGATTTGAGAGTGGTTTGCCTTTCAACGTAGCAGTTCCAGAGACCTTTGAAGTCAATTTCTAGATGCAAGATGGGTGAAGTAACTCATCACGCGTCTGTATTCCTTGCTCAGGAGATAGAACATAGGGAACGTTAAAGGTTAAAATAACCATGTTGAGATTGCCCAGAGTGAAACTGTGCCATTTTACCTATCACTACTTTTTTTTTTTTTTAAATTACTGAGTATAAATTTATTGCAATTATCTATTTCCTCATGCAGCTGTTGAAAATTGGGTGTCTCCACATTCACAGTTTCAGGAAAAATATTTATCAAGTAGTATGTATTTCTAAAATAAAGTAGATTTATTAAATTTAGTTTATTTGCAATTGAGGATGGCTTGCAAGTACTGGTATACACATTAGAACTGTCAGGCTGGATGTTGAAAAGCATTATTTTAAGTAATAGGTTATTCTTATGACCATAAACGAATCATATATAAATGTTGGTATCAAAGTATTGGAAATAAAACTCATTTGTGATAGGCTCTATCCTTATCTATCCTAAAATATAACTGAATGATAAATAAGTACTATTCATCTGCAGGTGCATTGCTCCTACTTAGTTAAAGATGGTTGAAAAGACAGGAATTAGTAGCATGTTGTATTAGCCTTTTGTAGTGTATTTTGTCCTAAGCATCTTAATTTCCCTGTTTTGAATGCTAAGTAGCAAGGGTCTTGGTTTAGAACTAATACCCATCATGCATGTAAACGGTATGAAAGAGCTGCTTAGTAAGTTAACACAAAGTGTTCTTGTGTCAGTCCTTGTGGAAATAGATACAATACAAACATTACAGCTGAACTCACGGCAAACTCCATTAAGTAAAAACCTGGCTTCATTGTTCAGGAAAAAGTTTGAATAGAATGCAAGCTCATTTTGTTGAATGTAATGTCAGGCTTTTAGGGGCTGTATTGAAGGATACGGTTTTGTTAAGTTGAGACCAATTCATTAAGTTTTATTGCCTGGTGAGAAGGAGTAATACTTTATTGTAAGACCTCATCAAATATTCATGGTTAAAGAGAAGTAGTAAATGTATTCAATCAAGTGGTCTTTGGGGTTTTGAAAAGGATTATGAAGTCTGCTCAGCTGATAGTTTTCATTCACTGAGGTTGTTTAACAAGGGTGATTTTAATCTGTGAGTTTAATTTTGTTGTCCAGTCTTTTCTCTTTTATACAATCACAAATCCTAGTCTATGAAAGTTGTCACGTTGTGGAGATGAATGGATAATATAACCATTCATATGATTTTTCTATTTCTTAAATGAAGATAAAAAATTCTCATCTTAGTTTAGCATATGAGCATATCTGTCTACTTTGCTATTCATTTGGTCAGACTATCTAGCCTTACCACTTACTTGCTGGTTATCTTCTCATGTCTCGAATAATCTGGTTTCTTTGACACGTGTAAAATAACAAGCAGCCTTTTGTTTTGGCTTGTTAAGATTGTCATGAGGGGTGGGCGGTAATAATCATTTCTATATGATGTTAGAAATCTCAGTGGAACAGCTATTGCTCCTGCACTTGATATTAGACTATCTGCCTTCTGTAATTTGTTTTTCTGTTAGTGCTCATCTCAAATTTGTGTGAGAGCAATTTTATATAAAACATCCTTTCCTATTTCACTGCATTGTTTATATAGTTTAATTGTGAAGTTTTGTGTGATACCTGTTGGTTTTGTCCATCAAAAATTCTTGTTTTGTTTTGAAATATGGGCTCTCTCCCTGGCTGCACTGGAACTTATTATGTAGACCAGGCTGACCTCAAACTCACAGAGATCCACCTGCCTCTGTTTCCTGAGTGCTGGGATTAATCACTACATCTAAACCAGTTTTGTCCACTTTAAAGAAATAAAATATTTTCAACTAAAAACTAAATTTGTTAATTTTTGTTCTTTGTTCTCTATTCCTCAGGCAGATGACGTTGAAGGCAAAATCAGACAAATTATTCCACCTGGGTTTTGCACAAACACAAATGATTTTCTTTCTTTGCTGGAAAAGGAGGCTGATTTCAAGCCTTTTGGAACCCTCCTCCATACATACTCAGTTCCTAGTCCAACGGGGGGAGAAAACTTTACTTTCCAGATATACAAGGTAAAAAGAAATACTTCCCTTTGCCTGGAACCTTGATGGGACTTTATATCCAGTAAATGTAGTGTGAGATTAAAAGGTTTTATTGACACTATAACCAGATCTGTTTTGACTGACTGTTTGTATACATATTTAATCTGAGACTTCTAACCAATTTCCCACAGGATAGTTTTGTGTTCTGCAGACTTTCACTTACCTCAGTGATGAGTTTCACCTGACTTTTCCTGGCTTTTTCCCTAGGCTGACATGACATGTAGAGGCTTTCGAGAATATCATGAAAGGCTTCAGACCTTTTTGATGTGGTTTATTGAAACTGCTAGCTTTATTGACGTGGATGATGAAAGATGGCACTACTTTCTAGTGTAAGTACAGCTCTAAAGCAACAGTGGACCTTATTACCTCCACAAAGCCAGCATTTGAATTGTGGCAGCCCAATTATTGGGGCAGTATAATGATATTTTTCCCAGGAAAGAAAAACTATTGTTTATGGGGCTAGAGTTTGCCTTCATTATGCTTTGGGGAACTTGAGAATAGAACTGAATTAAATGCTGTTGTCCGTTAAGGCCCTGAATGTAGGCTTAAACAGTAAAATGAGCTTTGCCTGTGTTTTCTTTTACTTGCCACCTATTCATCTTTATAATAGGCAAGTGCACTGAAGTGATGTAAAGAGGTCTGATTTATCCAAGTTGCTGCACACCAATTAAGTGAATTGTACATTCAGAACATAGCAGGTGTACCCATTGGGCCCTCACAGAGTAGCTTGCTGACACTGAAAATTCAGTCAGAGAATGGAAAAGAAAATGGACACTGCATGGGAGCGCGACTGTAATTGACCTGCTTGGCTTTCTGTTTTATCTGCAGATTTGAGAAGTATAATAAGGATGGAGCTACGCTCTTTGCGACCGTAGGCTACATGACAGTCTATAATTACTACGTGTACCCAGACAAAACCCGGCCACGTGTAAGGTAATTGGCAGTGTAACACGTGCCTTGTCTTTTATTTCAGAAGGAACTGCTGAAGTTTCTAATACTTGTTATAGTAATGTTGATTTGTTTTTTTGTTTTTTTTTTTTTAAATCACCATTCATTGGCTATGTACTGATTTATTTTATTGTTCTTTTTGAAACTGTGAGGCAGAGTAAACTAATTTTGCATATGTTTGTAAGTTTTTAGTTTCTTCAAGTTTGATTTTTAAAAAGCATCAACATTCATACTACATTAATTTGACAGTTTCCAACTAGATATGATAAGATGTTTTAATTTAGAATTTTTTTTATTACTATAGTCAGATGCTGATACTGACTCCATTTCAAGGTCAGGGCCATGGTGCCCAACTTCTTGAAACAGTTCATAGATACTACATTGCATCTCCTTCAGTTCTTGACATTACAGGTACGTAAAAATTTTATGTTACTAGAAGAGTCTTTCTCAAATATCTTAGTTTTATTTCTATCTTAAGTGTCAGCATTTTTCTGGGGGCTTTAGAGGACTGTTTGAAGATTTCTTTTAGGGTATATTTTAGATCTAAGCTTGTATGGAGATCGGGCTGCATGCCTAACTGAAGTAAGTGAACAGCTTGAAAATAATGAACTAAATATATTTGGGGAAATCCTGATCAGATATAAATGCTTTACAAGTATGCTATAACTTATGTTTAGCTTATTTGGCAAATATTACATCATTTAGGAGATACTCGTGCATTAATTTTTAAACCATAGTTGAGGGAATGCAGTAGTTCCTTAATAGAAGACACTTTTAAAAAGATTTATTATTATTTTAATTATGTAAAAATGCTTGTTCTCTATGTGGATGTGCATATGAGTTTAGGCACCCACAGAAGCCAGAAGAGGGACTCTGATTGCCTGAGCTGGAGTTAGTGAGAGGTTGTGAGATGCCTGACTTGGATCTTGGGAATTGAACTCAGATACTCTGCAAGAACAATATGCATACCTAACTGCTGCTGACTTAACCTCCAGCCCAGAAGACGTATTCTCGAAAGTGTGTTTTATATTTTTGTAAGCATACCATCCTAGTAGTAGATAGATGAAGTGTCTGTGGAAACATCCTCCCAGTATGAATTAGCTGTAGAAGTAGTAGTGTGCTTAGAAGAAAGGAAACTAGTTTTTAGAAACAGAAGGATATGTGGAGTGTAGTCGTTCCTGCCTGTAATCTCAGCACTGGGGGTAGCTGAGGCAGGAGAGTGTCTGTGATTTTCAGGCCAGCATGGTATTACATGGTCAGTTCTGGAGAAGCCTGGGCTGGAGTGAGACTATCTTTAAAACCAAAGTAAGTATCCTACTGAGTGGTGTTGGTGCATGCCCTTAATCCTAGTACTCAGGAGGTAGAAGCAAGTGGATCTCTGAATTTCAGGCCAGCCTGGACTGCAGAGTGAGTTCCAGGACAGTCTGGGCTACATAGAGGAAACCCTGTCTCGAAAAACTAAATAAATAACAAAAAGAAAAAAAAAAAACCTTATTAGATGATATTCTAGGTGTTTTCTTAGTATGTGACTAAACTGCCAACAAAACAAAAACAATACCTGAAGAACATTAATGTCATTTTCTTACCCCGTGTAATGTTCAAATTCATTGTTAATAAAGTTGCTAATTAAACTGAAAGTCACTACCAGGTATAGTGGCACATATACCTATGATCCCAGCACTCAAGAGCCTGAGGCAGGAGGATTAAGGGTCTCAGGTCAACCTGGACTACATAGGGAGACTGTCTCAACACAAAAATTAAAAAATAAACAAACAAACTTGAAAGTCACTTTTCCCTCATGATTATAGAGTAGAGCATCCTCAATCTGAAAATCTAAATCCAAAATGTAAGTGTGTGTCTTTGTGTCCAGAAAGGCTAGAAAATGTCATTGGGTCCCCTGAGCTGGAGTTAGAGGTAGTTGTGAGCACTTGACATGAGTGCTGGGACTGAACTCATTGTTTACTAGAGTGGCAAGTTCCCTTAACCAGTTAGCCATTTCTCCAGTGCCCTCCTCCCCCAAGCTTTTTGTTTGGTTTTTAATTTCAAAATTCAAGATTTTTTGAGTGCCAACGTGATACTCAAAATTTCAGATTTCCCAAGCATTTTAGATTTAAATTAAGGATTCCGAGTAATAAATATACAAAAATACTCCAAAACAAAATTAATGAAATAAGCTTGGAAAACTTGGAACACTTTTGGTCCTACCCATTTCAGCTAAAGCTGCTCACCCTGTACAAAATAGTCACATCCAAGTTAGATATTAAGATTTATTTTGTGAAGGCTTGAATGTGGAGCTGGGGTGGTATAGAGCTCAGTGGTATAATACACTTCCCTTGGATACATGTGGCCCCTGGTGATTTGATCCCCGATGCCTCAAAATAAGTAAATAAATAAAAGAATTTGAATATATATTTTGGATTATTTGAGCTGATTACTTTTTTACTCAGATTGGCCTCCAGCTTATCGTGTAAGCTAGGTGAGCCTTGAATTTGAGAACCTCCTACCCCAGCATCAAGTGCTGAGATTAAAAACACCTGTACCATCACAACTGATTTAGACATAGCTTGTTTCTAAAATTAATATTTAACATGCACTAAAATGCTAGCTTGTTTTAAAAATGATTTTTCAGAATTTTATCAAATTGTTTAAAGAAATGACCACAAAACATTACTGACAATGGGACTGGCAAGCTTATAAAATACACTGATGAGCAGATTTTCTTTTTTCATATAGTATGCTGATTTTGCTTTCTCAAGAAGAAAAATATAGAGCTGCCAGAATAGTGAATTGTCTTCTATTAAGAACTACTTACCAGCTGGGAGGTAGTGGAATCCCAGCACTCTGGAGGCAGAGCCAGGTGGATCTCTGTGTTTGAGGCCCGCCTGGTCTACAGAGTGAGTTCCAGGACAGCCAAGGCCACACAGAGAAATCCTGTCTTTCTGTCTTGAAAAGCAAAAAACAAAAAGGAGGAAGAAATGCCTTTCCCCTCACCATGGTCTAGAGAATTCTGCTTTACGTGAAAAGTAATGCATGGTTGCCATTTAAATGCTTTAATAAACTAGAGGGAAAGCATGTTGGGGTTTTGGGTTTTGTTTGTACTATGCTGAGACTCATACCCAGGGCTTTGACGTGCTAGCAAACATTCTACTACTGAGCTGTTGTAGAAAAGGGAGTTCCACATTATAGTGTTGAATTGTTGATTTCTCTGACTCACTGCTGCTACAAGGGCTGAACCTTCAGAGATAAGGAGCTACTTTCTATCAGCAGTAGTAGACACTTTCACTACTTTTCGTGACCTGTACTCTTCTCAAGATATCACAGTCAGTTATATCACTGCTTTGAGTTGAGCCAAAGTTGCCAGCCTCTGTTCACTGAGGGCTTGGGCTTGGTGCTACATGAGGGGACATTTTTGGTGATTTTAATCTGGAGTTTGCGTAAGTAGTCTTTGTCTGCTCTAGTGGGTAATGTGCCAGCAGGGTTGTTTCTCTGAAGCCTCTTAACTACTTCTTTCTGTCTATTCTAGCCAATAAAGTCCTTGATACTTAGCACCAATTAGCAGATAAAGAATTTTCTTTCTTAAACCTCAGTGAAGAGTCATTAATAATAGTACCCTTTATTCATTGCTATGATTCATTAGAAACTGAAGTCTTAAAAGAGAAAAAGCTAAACATGCTAAAAGGACGTCTGGATTTGACAACTGAGGATCGACCTTTATTTTCAGCATTCACGTTTCTTGGCATAGCAAAATGCTAAAAATGCTTCGTTAGCTGCTCTCATTAATATATTTCTCTTAGCTTTCATACTCAGTCCTTAAAAGCATTTTAAAAAAGAAAAACCCTACTGAATTTTGTACTTCAGTCATTTGGTTGTCTATTTCTCCATTATTTTATATGTATTAACCTAATGGCTCTTCTGCAAGCTTTGGGTCTCCCTTTGCATCCTGGCTGTTAAAACTGAGGTAGCCTTTGCTTCCTTGACATATAGGCAGAAATAATTATAATTAATACTTAATCATTGGTAGCTTAGGTTCTATCCTCAGTGGATACATGTTGGGTATTAAACTTCCATTCATTTTCTTTTTTTTTTTTAAGCTTAAGATTTGTTGGCCGACAGTGCCTTATTGTATGTACTTTTCCTTTTGAGCCTGTCAGATTCTAGACATTGGAATACTTCTCAGAACATAGACAGAATCAACAATTTGTTTCATTGTACAGTAGAAATTGATTCTGGCTAGAGTATATGTATCAGCATTATTAGTTAATCTACCAATAGTACATTAACAGCTAATATATTTGTGCTTTAAAGCCCCCTTGTTCTGAGATATGTTATACAGATTTTTTAAATGTTAATATGGATTTTTTATATACTTAGGTGGTTTGAATTATCTTCTTTTAAATATTTTTAATAATATATCTCATTATACAGAGACTTTTAAACATGATAGAAAACTTAATGCTATAAACTGCCCCTACATATATATCTATAGATTATATTCAAGCAAATTTTATCTTCAAATATGTCTTGTGTGTGGCTGTGGTCTGTGTATGTGTGGTATATCCATGTGTGTGTTCAGAGGGTGCTTTTGCATATGCATTCAGAGTCCAGAGGAGGATGTTGACTATCCTGTTTCATCATTGCCTGTTTTACTCCCTTGAGACAATCTCCGAAGCCAAACTGACAGTTGGCAAGCCGCACTGATCATTTTGCCTTTGCCTTCCAAAGCATTGGAGTTCTAGGAGCCATGTGGCCATCCCCCAGGAGTTTACGTGAGTGATGTGATCCGAACTCAGATTTTCATTCAGCAAGTTCTTTCCCACCAAGACATCCCTCCAATCCCCAAAACCCTGTTTTTGAGACAAAGCTTCAGACTTGTAGCCCAGGATAACCTTAGATTCCTGATGCCCTTGCCTCTTCTTCACAAATGGTGAGATTATAGGCATGTACTACCATATGCTAGGTAAGCACTCTACCAATTGAGCTAAAACCCCAGCCCATTGTATTGCTTTTTTTTGTATAATTAATAAAAAATTATTAGATATTATCATTTTAGGAACATTTTTAAGCTGATATTTGTAGCTACAGAGCTTAAAGGTTATGACCCCTATTATTAAGCTGCAAACAAAACATCAGTTTGTATTCATTTGTTAAAACTAATTGGAAATTTTTGGCATTTTTTTTGTGTGTGTATGTGTGTAAAATTTTTAGATAAAAATATAAGTTGAGTTTTAAAATTTTTCTTAATTGATTTTGCTCTGATAATTTTTCCAAAACATCCCTAACAAATATATATTACTTAAATTTTTATTTACACTAAATATATTTTAAACTGATTGTTGGAATGCAGTTTTAGTTTTAGGATTTTTTTTTTTTTTAAGATTTATTTATTTATTTATTAAATGTAAGTATACTGTAGCTGTCTTCAAACACTTTGTCCTCTTGCTCTGACCCCACTCGCTCCAACCCCTCTTACTGTAGCTGTCTTCAGACACACCAGAAGAGGACACTGGATCCCATTACAGATGGTTGTGAGCCACCATGTGATTGCTGGGATTTGAACTCAGGACCTTTGGAAGAGCAGTCAGTGCTCTTAACCGCTGAGCCATCTCTCCAGCCTCAGCCTCAGCCTCAGATTTTTTTTTTTTTTTTTTTTTTTTTTTCAAGTCAGTTTAGGATTGACTTGGAAAACTGACACTGGGCAGGGCAGTGGTGGTGTACACCTTTAATCCCAGCACTCAGGAGGCAGAGGCAGGTGGATTTCTCTGAGTTCGAGGAACTCAGAGAAACCCTGCCTCAAAAAACCAAAACAACAACAACAACAACAACAACAAAAACCTGACACTGGACAAACTTGTTTAATGGGATGTCTTAATTTTCTTTTTTGGAATCAGGGTCTACCTCTGCACTAGAAGGCCTGGAACTTACTGTGTAGCCCAGGCAGGACTCACTTAATGATCTTCCTACCTCTGCCTTTTGTGCTGGGATTATGGGCTTTATTACCATACCCAGTTTTGTTTTGTTCTTTTTTCTGTTTTTAAAGTTTTTTGCAGAACTGGAAAGATCACTCAGTGGTTAAGAGCAGTGGCTGCTTTTCCAGAGGATCCAGCCAGGTTCAATTCCTAGCATTCATATGGCAGCTCACAACTGTCTGTAATTGCAGTTTCAGAAGATCTTAATGCCTGTTCTGCCCTCTGAGGGCACCAGGCATGAACATGATACACAGACACACGTGCAGGCTAAAACATCCATACACATAAATTAAAAAAAAAAAAAAAAAAATTAAGAGCTGGGGCAGCCAGCATGGAGGTGTATACCTTTAATCATAACACTCAGGAGGTAGAGGCAGGCTGTCTCTGAGTTCGAGGCCTGCCTGGTGAGTTTCAGGACAGTCAGGGCTTCACAGAGACACTCTGTCTTGAAATCTTTTTTAAAAAGAAAGAAAGAAATCTATTTTTCGGCAGTTTTGTAGTTTTCACTGTGCGTTTTCCTATATTGTAAATACTTTATTTTTTTTAATGCTATTGCAAATAAGGTATTGTCTTAATTTTATTTTGTTTGGGTAGTGTATGTAAATGAGTTTGGTTGTTCTTTTTGTGTGTGTGTGTGTGTGTGTGTGTGTGTGTGTTTTGAGACAGGTTCTCACATAATCCAGGCCAAACTTGGTAATTAGTCAAAGGTGACTTTTAAATTCATGATCACCCTGCCTCCTCCCCCAAGTGTTGGGATTATAGGTTTGAACTATCACTCAAGGCTTGTATTTGGATCTTTAAATTGATCCTATAGCTTGCATTCTTTTCTTCATAACTTATTCATTCATTAGTAGTAGTGGTTCTGGATTAATATGTTTTATATACAAGATCATGTCGACTACATATAAAGATAAACGTTCGGTCTTTAGCTGTATTATTTATTTATTTATTTATTTTGTCTTATTACATAACTAAGACTCTTCCAATAAAAATCTGACTGTAAATAGGGGCAATTAGTACTTGCTCCCAGTCTAACTAACCAGGAAAGTACTTTGTCTTTCACTGTTATAAATTAGTAATATAGATGTCTATGACCAAATTTGGAATTTTTCTTTTGGTAAGTGGCTGTCATGGCTCATATGCTATTGCTTTAACATAACTCTAGGCACTGCATTTATAAAGAGATTACTTAACTCTCAGTTCTGGGGCTTCAAGAACATGACTGCTCCTTCTTTGGCTCTGATTATACTTCATTCACAATGGATCTAAATGTTATAGTGGCAGAAACATACAAATAAAGGATACAATTTCTATATTCAGCAAAATTGGCCTTCAAAAAGGCCATGCTAGCAGACATGGTTTATACGAAGCACTAGGGAAGTACTTTAGACCAAAAGAACAGCACTAAAGGGTATGTGAAGAAATTAAGAGAGCTAACCAGAATTTGGTGCATGCCTGTAATTCCAGCATTCAGGAGGTAGAGGCAGAAAGATCATAACTTTGAGGACGGTTGGGGCTATGTAGAGATCCTACCTCAACAAACAAAAAAAAAGGGGAAAGAAAACTTGACTATTTCAAAGGCAAAACAGTAATAACACAAAAGAGAAGAGAAAGAAAACAGTGGTTAATTTCAGAATTCAGTTTTAATCTGAAATGCAGTGCAATTATAAAGTAAATATATAATCTCTGGAGTCAACTGCTGAAAATAGCTTTCTGGGAGGTGCCTCAGAAGTAGATTATTAGGGAAAAATGAGAAAAGTCCGAAGAGTAGGAGAGGGGCTCCAGCAGTGGAAGACCACAGTTTCTTCATTCTTATCATCAGACAAATACATTGAGATTTCAGTTACTGCTTTATTTCAGTTTTGCAGTAGTCAAATAATATTTACCTATGACCTACATGGATGTGATGCTAATAACAGAGCGCCACAGGCATGAGTAGGACATTCTGTAACTGGATTGAGTGAATATATGTATTTCATTTACTCCGCCTTAGACTTTTATAAGCGTTATTGACCTACCTTATGTAGTTCATTTATTAAAAAAAAGAAGTGCTGTTAATTTCCTGTGATGTTTTTGACAGTATGACTATTAGTACTTAATTTCTTTTTATTGCCAAGTAATATTCCATTATTTGAATGTATTATATTTTATTTATTAGTTGGGGGAGGGGTATTGGGTTGTTTTCCATTTTTGGCTCTTAGGGGTGGTAGGAACATTTGTGTCCAAGGTTTTTTTTAATTGCCATTTGTAGACAAAGTCTCAATATGTAGTCCTAGCTGGCCTCACTGTGTAAACCAGGCTGGTCTCACTCATAGAGACCCACCTCCTCTCACCTCCCAGTGCTGGGATTAAAGGTGTGTGCCATCATGCCTGGAAAGTGTACATGCCTTTATATGGACTTCTGTTTTACATCTCTAAGGATGGAAAATTTGAAAAACATCATATTTGTGTCAAACCTTTTTTAAAAATCACTGGATTGTGTTCCAAAGTGACTGCAGTGTTTACAGTACCATCAATAGGGTGTCAGAGTCTCAGTCTCTGCATTTTATCAGATTTGGTATTGTCTTTTTAGTTCTGTTCATCCTGGTAGATAGGAAATGGTAGCTCATTGTTGTGATTTGCATTCCTCTGTGACTAATGATGTGTGTCTATCCATGTGCTTATTGCCTGTTTATGGGTCTTCTTGAAAAATAACTATTTTGGTCCTGGGCCCATTTTATAGAAGAGTTGTCTTTTTCTTAATAGTAAAAAGCTTTAAAGGTCTGAACACATGGTCCCTAGCCCTTGTGTTTTGAAGGTCTTGTCTCCATTTTCCTAATGGTATCATTGAAGCACAGTTATGTTTCGCTAAAATGCAGCTTACCTATTTTCACTTGTGCTTTTGTTCCTGTATCTAAGAAATCATTGCCTAAGCAAAAGTCGTGAAGAGTTATGCACGTGTTGCTTCTAAGAGGTGTTATTGGTGTAAGGAAATGAGATCCAGCTTTACTCTTCTTGCTTGGAGAGACCCCATTTTCCAACTCCTATTTGGTGAAGACTTCCTCTTTTAAATTGTCTTGACAGATTTGTCAGAAAAAACCATAATATATAGGTTTATTTTGGGGTCTCCATTTATCAGGCTGTTTATCGCCCTTATGCTGGTACTATACTGTTGAATTGATATTGCTTTGAGGTAGTATTGACATCAGAAAGTCTTATGAGGAGCTGGAGAGATGGCTCAGCAGTAAACATTGAGGTTGTCTGTTCTTCCAAAGGACCCAGGTTTGATCCCATCACCCACAAGGTGGCTCACAGTTGTCTGTAACTCTGGTTCCAGGGGGTCTAATGCCCTCTTCTGGCCTCTTTGGGCACAGGTGCACATGGTACACAGACATGCATGGAGGCAAATATACACACAACACACAATTTTTTTTTGATCATTTGTTAAGTGTATGCATGCACATGTGTTGAGGTCACAGGATAACTGAGGGGCTGGTTGTCCCACCTTTAAATGGAATCTGGGAATTGAACTCAGGTTGCCAGGCATGTGTAACAAGTGCCTTTATCTGAAGCCCCACCTCTTCAGCCTGGCATTGATTATTTTAACTTTTCAACTCATAAGGAAGTGGGGTCACAGAAGTGGAATAGCTTCTCCATGCTCCTACATCTATGAATGACACAACTCTGTTCAGTATTATTTTTACCCATCTTCCTCCACTGTTAACTGGGTTGCTACTTAGCCTAATGTAGGTATATCATAGGGAAACACAAAAAAAGATCTGTGATATTCAGAAATGATGAAGGATCAAAATTATGTCCTTACCATATTCCCCGAGAGGTATTATGAAGGACCATAAAAGTTGTTGGAATAAAGAAGTTACAGCATTTGGGGAATGTGGGATGAATTGGAGGGGAGAATAAAGAGGGAGGGATTGATTAAAACACATTATGTACATGTATGAAATTACCAAGCAATAAATTAAAAAGTCTCTTAAAAAATTATAATTGGTCATGGAATTCTTAGCTACCAAAAAGTGAATGCTTTGGAAATTGTTGTCCACACCTGAATATGTCATTTATGTGGCCAGTTTGACTACAGTTCAAATGAAGATGCATGTGGTAACATTCCAGTAAAAAAGTTGATATACAGCTGGGGGGGTGAGAGCACATGACTTTAATCCCAGCACTCAGGAGGCAGAAGCAGAGGCATGTGGATCTCTGTGAGGCCTGCCTGGTCTATAAAGGAAGTTCCAGGACCATCAGGACTGTTATACAGAGAAACCCTGTCTCAAAAAACAGAGGATGGTATGCAGTAGTGAGAGTGTGGGTTTTATTTGGTATAATAGTTATCAGGAATGTTACCTTTTACCATGTTACTGGAATTACAAATGATAGAGAAATTGTGTTGGATAAAGACAGTACTGTTTTTTTTTTTTTCATTTTTTTAGCGGAAGATCCATCCAAAAGCTATGTGAAACTAAGAGACTTTGTGCTTGTGAAGCTTTGTCAAGATTTGCCCTGTTTCTCCCGGGAAAGATTACTGCAAGGATTCAATGAAGATATGGCGATACAGGCACAACAGAAGTTCAAAATAAACAAGGTATTTATTTTTATTATTTTTTTTTTTTGTAGAAGGAAAAGACTTAAAAATTTTTGAAGTACTTAACTGTAAGGTCATTAAGATATGTGGGAAGCAATATAGAGTGTAGGTTCTGGAGTCAAGACTACCCTTCCAGCCTAAGTCTAGAACTTGTCTCTCATCCACAGTAGTTTACTTATGGCTTTGTACTTTATTTTCCTTATTGAGGGAATACATATTACGCTGTACATGCTCACTTTCCTTATTGACAAAATGAGAAGAGAATACCTCTTATGTGGTACTAAGTATAAGAAGTAGGTCAAAGATGAGGTAAAAATAAACTCTGCTGGCAGAATGGCTCAGTGGGTTGTTTATGCTAAGCCTGATGACCTGAGTCAGTCCTTTAGATCCACATGGTCGAAAGAGAAAGCCAACTTCAGGAAGTTGTCCTTTGACTACCCCCCACCCCCCAAGTAAGGAAATGCAGTAAAATCTTTTAAAAATAAAGCTGGGGTGGAGCATAGATTTATTTTATGTGTATGGGTATTTTGCCTGCATGTATTTCTATGCACTAGGCATAGGCACTGTGAGTGCCTGCTACCTGAGGAGATCAGAAGAAGGCATCTGATCCTGGAATTGAAGTTACAGACAGCTGTGAGCCACCACGTGGGTGCTGAGATCTCAGGTCTTCTAGAAGACCATCCAGTGCTCTTCTGAGCTGTCTCTCCAGCCCTACAGCACCAAGCTGAGAAGTGGTGTATGTATCCTTAGAAAGGTGCTAAGAAAACTTTCATTTTATTTGTTTGTTTTTCAAAATAGGATTTTTTTGTGTAGCCTGGCTATCCTGGAACTCTCTCTGTAGACCAGGCTGTCCTTGAACTCACAGAGATCCACCTGCCTCTGCCTCCCAGGTGCTAGGATTCAAGGTGTGTGCCACTACCACCCAGCTTCATTTTCTGCATTTAACTTTTTTTTTTAAACATTTGAGGCTGGAGGAACACATGCATGTCTGTGCAAGTGTGAAGGTCAGGTCAGAGGACAGTTCCCTAAGAGTTGGTTCTACCACATGGGCTTCAGGGACTAAAGTTGGGGTCCAAAAATCCAAAACAACACAAGCAGTCACAAAAAGCAAGATCTTGATTTGAATTAGGTAGTTAAAACTGACTAGTCAGGGACAGCAGCACAGACGTGGAGCTGACTGTATCATTGAACGTTCACAAGCAGATGACAGAAGTTTATTGAACTCAGGCCGCTACTGATAGATTGGGGCCCCAGAACAGACCTGGGAGCTGAACTGAGACCCCCAAGCCAGAATGTCACAGAATCCATCAACAACTGTGCCAAATTACAGTTACATTTTCCCACCAGTCAGGATTTAGAGATAGGGGACTTCCATAAGAACATATCTTTGTGATACACTTATCCTGTTCTCATTGGTTGGGAAGTTACCAACCAGAATTTAGTTACCCACACACGTGACCTTTTCTGCCCAGCAGGATGTCAGTTCAGGGAGGTCTTGGGAATTTAAACATTATTTAACCCCTATTCAAAATGGAAGTTTTATTCAAAATGGTTTCAGTTTGGTTCCTTCATACAAAATTCAGGTAATCATGCTTGACTGCACAGATCATCCACTAAGCCACCTCACCAGCCCTCATTTTTTTATGCTTTGTATATTTGTTTAAATTTTAAAGTAATAGATATCTTAGGATGGGGATAGGAAAAAACTTGTCAAAGAAGTTATACATGTTAGTACACATTCATGAATAAGAGGCATTTCATGGGAAGGGTAGTATTTTTTTCCCATATTCAAATTAATTTTAATCTGAAGTTTTGATTGTAACTAATAAAGTTAATGACATTTCCTTTTTTTGGGGGGGGGGGGGTAAGACAGGGTTTCTCTGTGTAGCCTTGGCTGTCCTGGAACTCACTCTGTAGACCAGGCTGGCCTCTTAACTCAGAAATCCTCCTGCCTCTGCCTCCCGAGTGCTGGGATTAAAGATGTGCACTGCCACTGCCCAGTGATTTGTTCTTCTTTTCTAATTGGCCTTTAATAAAACTAATTTGCCAAGATAGCCTTTAATTAAAACTAAAGAGTGAGTAGGAATTAGATTATGAAAATGCATGGCTTCAGAGTGTTCCTGATAAGGACAAGCTGTTTGACCCTGGTGGACGGCCACCTTGGCTTTGAGAGCTGCACGGTCCTTGGATTTCCATTGCCATTTTAATCCTAATGGCAACATTTCCCTTAGCTCCTACTCCTTCAGATGCTTCTTAAACGTAGCTCTTCTTCAGACTTCTTTATATTCATTTTTTTCTCATTCTATTTGGGAAATTTCATCTAAACCTTCAAATCTGGATTTTTTTTTCCCCCTTGTGCTTCATTTAAAACCATATCCCAAAACCTGCAGATTACTTTCAACAATACAATACGAACTGAAACTTCCTATCTTCTGCCCTTTAATGGCTTCCATCTAAAATAGAGAATATATATTTAGAAATAATTTATATCTATTTACTATATTAAACCTATATTTATTGAGTAATTAGTAGCTTAGCTTCCAAAGTGTATATGAACATATTTTTTAACAAATGATGGTTTAACCAAAAAAGGAAACTGCTAAGTATGCTGCGCTCATTGTATCTGGATCTGCCACTTTGCTAATTTCAGCTTCCTTCCAATCTTCTGCTTGCTTTTGGCTTTGCTGAACTTCTTGCAGTTTCTCATGTATGCCAAATCTTACTGCTTCTGTATCCCTGTATAAATATTATTCCTTTTATCGGGCATACTTCCTCTGTTTCCCCAGCCAGATAGGATTCAGTTTTTCAGACTCCACTCAAAAACACTTCTGGGAAGTTAAAATTGCCTTCCCACAGCCTACTTTCCACCAAAATAAATTCACAATCGAAGTAACCAACAGAAAAAGAGCGCTACTCCTTTGGCTTCATTCAGTATACCCAAACTTGCCAATCAATCTCTCTGCCTCTCCTTCCCTTCCTCCCTCATTTTCAAACCATTTTCCCTGCCATGTGGGAATTGAACCCAAATGCTAGGTTGGTATGTTACCACTTAACTTCACTCATAGCCTTTCAGTCTGTCCTTTTAACTGTCCCCAGGCACAGTAGGACCTCTGACATGTGTGCAGAGACCTGTTTAAATCATCAACCTTTAGACCTGAGTTAATGTCCACCTACCTCTGTTCTCTGCTCTATAAAGATCCAATCATTTCTTAGCTTCCTGAGTTATTCCTTATACATCTCTATAGAGTCCTTGTCCCTTAAGGTTCTTACTTGTGCTGTGTATGTTCGTGTCTTCATTGTGTTTACTGCTTTGTGGTTTGTTTGTTTGTTTGTTTTTTGAGGGAAAGAAGGTTGCCTTATTTAATAGCGTAGCTTTTTCTAAATATTTTATTTTTCTTTTGTGTGCATGTGTATGTGCCTGATCATATGTGTATTGTGTGTGTAGGAGCCTGCAGAGGTCAGAAGAGGCCATCAGGTTCTCTGAAACTGGAATTATAGGTGTTTTTTTGCCTCCATGTGGGTGTTAGGAATTTATCATAGCTTCTTCTGCAAGAGTCATTTCCCCTGTCTTACAGCATAGCTTATTTATTTATTTATAAGATTTGTTTATTTCTTATATATAAGTACACTGTCGCTGTCTTCAGAGACACCAGAAGAGGGCATCAGATCTCATTACAGATGGTTGTGAGCCACCATGTGGTTGCTGGGAATTGAACTCAGAGCCTCTGGAAGAGCAGTCAGTGCTCTTAACCGCTGAGCCATCTCTCCAGCCCCATACAGTTTAGCTTTTTAATTGAATGTTTGTGCAAGCAATTGCTCCCTCCCTCTCCCTCCCTATCCCCTCTGTACTTCTTCCTCCTTTCCCCCTCTTCCCCTCTCTCTGCCTCCACCCCTCCCTACTTTGCCCTAGGACTGCTGGGCTAGTAGTCCACCACTGAGCAGCTTCTAGCGGCTTAATTGATTTCTCTACCCTCACTTTTGTACCATTTGTATGCAGCTAAAACATTTATTTACTTAAAACACAAATTTGTGCATATCACCTTTGCTTCTATTGAAAAACTTGATAGGGACTAGGTTGGAGTCTGGGTCTTTAACCCTGTATGTCAGTCCTTTGCTCCAGTGTCATTCTTCTGTTGCTTTTGTTTTAAAATGCTCTAGCAGTAACAAGCTGCTCTGTTCTCTGTGCATGTGCAAAAATTGATAGGTAGTGCCTTCCCATTTGTAGGGTAATGTTTCTTCTCAGATTCAGCTTAGGCTGGGGATATAGCTCACTGATAAACACTTGTCTAGAATATGTTAGTCCTTGGGTTAGGTCTTGAGCTACACACAAGCACAAATGCATGCAAAAGAGGGAGAGAAACTGAGCCAGAGCAATGAGATTTTACTTTTCATTCTCACATGAATCCTCTTTAGCCAAGCTGTCTACCGTTGTGTCCTATAACACTTTGATCACTTGTAACTACCTTCAAGACTACTAATTTGTTGAGAGCAGAGACTATCTTTTTTTTATTCCTCTGCTAGTTGTCATAATTCTTTGTCTATTATAGATATTAACTAAATTATGTGCTCTTTCAGAAAAACTTGTTTTGTAATATGAAAGTATTCACATTTTTCTTGTTTCATTTGTTTAGCAACATGCTAGACGGGTTTATGAAATTCTTCGACTGCTGGTAACTGACATGAGTGATGCTGAGCAATACAGAAGCTACAGACTGGATATTAAAAGAAGACTAATTAGCCCTTACAAGGTCAGATTTTCAAACACTTTCGGCATCTCCTGGTGTGCGTGTGACTTCTAAGATTTTTTTTTTTTTAATTTTTATTTTTGGATATTTACTTTATTTACATGTCAAATGTTTTCCCTTTTGGAAACCTCCTATTCCATTCCCCCTTCCCCCTGCCTCTATGAGGGTGCTCCCCTCCCCACTCACCTGCTCCCGTCTTCCCTCCCTGGCATTCCCCTACACTGGGGCATCTAACACCCTCAGGCCCAAGGGCCTCTCCTCCCACTGATGGCCAACAAGGCCATCCTTAGCCACATATGTGGCCAGCATCATGGGTCCCTCCATGTTATTCTTTGGTTGGTGGTCCAGTCCCCAGAAGCCCCGGGGTTCTGGCCAGTTGACACTGTTGCTCCCTCCATGGGGCTGCAAACCCCCTCAGCTCCTTCAGTCCCTTCTCCAATCTAAGATTTTTATTTAATGTGTATGCATGAGTCGCAGCATGTATGTGTACTGCATGCATGCCTGGTGCCAGCAGAGACAAGAATAGGGCATCCCCTAGAACTGGAGTTGCAGGCAGTTGAGAGCTGCCATGTGGCTGCTGAGAACTGAATCTGAGTCCTTTGGAAGAGCAACAAGTGCTTTTTACCACTGGTAATCTCTCCATGCCGATTGTGTACTTCTTATTATGTGTATCTGTTGGAGGGATATGAACATCTTGGTTGCAGGTGCTTACAGAGGCTAGAAGTGGGTGTTGGGTCCCCTGAGCTGTACTTAACAGAAGATTGTAAGCTGCTCACATGGGGTCTGGTCCTCAATAGCATCCAGTGCTCTTAACTACTGAGCCATTCCTCTAGACTTTTAACCATTATGTTCTATAGCCATATTATATTCACTGTTTAAGAAAGGAAAGCTAGGGCTAGAGAGATGGCTCAGCGGTTAAGAGCACTGACTGCTCTTTCAGAGGTCCTGAGTTCAATCCCAAACAACCACACAGCGGCACACAACCATCTGTAGTGGGATCAGATGTCTTCTTCTGATATGTTTGAGGACAGCTATCGTGAACTCATATACATAAAATAAGTAAATAATTCTTTTAAAAAAAAAAAAAAAAAGGAAGGAAGAAAGGAAAGCTAGAAAGTGATGGATATAGAAGAGTCCAAATCATTTTGCTAGATTAAAGGAGAAAATAGTTGGGCTGGAGAGATGGCTCAGCGGTTAAGAGCACTGACTGCTCTTCCAGAGGTCCTGAGTTCAATTCCCAGCAACCACATGGTGGCTCACAACCATCTGGAATGGGATCTGATGCCCTCTTCTGGTGTGTCTGAAGACAGCTACAGTGTACTAACACATAAAATAAATTAAAAAATAAAAAAGTAGAAAATAGTCTTCCCATTACTTACAGAATTTTTCCTCTTTAATTTTCCAGTGTGAGTTATACATGTTTTTTACTACTTAAAAACTGATGTTAGGGAGTTGTTTTTTATACACACACACTTATATATAACTAAACAATATATAATATGTAAATATAATAAAATATATCAGAATATAATTATATATATCCTTTAAAAATCTGAATGCCCAGACTCATCCTTAGTTTATCTTATTTGTTCTTTTTACATTCTTGTTCAATTTGTCAGATATTTTTAAAAATCTATTTAGAAGTTCTTTTTTACACATTCTTTAAAACCTTAATTTGTACAGGATAGGAAATGGTTCATTTAATAAAGCCTTGCAAGCATGATTAATTTCAGAACCCATGAAAAAATGCTAGTGTGGTGCTATGTGCTTAATGATAGAAGATTGTAGGGATCTGGAGACAAGATCCCTGTGGCTTGCTGGCTGGCCATTGTAGTTTAATTAGTGAGCTCTAGGCCAGTGAGGGGCTCTTGTTTCAAAGGAAGTGGACAGCATTTCTAAGCAGGATAGCCCATGTTATCTTTGGGCATCCTTGAATACAAATACTCACATAGACACTCACTTTAAAAAGAGAGAGAGAGAGAAAAGCAAAGCTGGATGGTGGTGCATACCTTTAATGTCAGCACTCGGGAGGTGGAGACAGGCAGATCTCTTGTGAGTTGGGGGCCAGCCTAGTCCACAGAGCAAGTTCTAGGACGGCCAGGGCTATAAAGAGGTAACACATACCTATGATTTCAGCACTTACGAAGTGGAGGCAGAGTGGGTCAAGAGTTCAGAGTCTGGTTGGGGATGTAGCTCAGTCAGTAGAGTGTGTGCCTAGCATGCAGCATTAGGTTTGATCACCAGCACTATATAAATTGTGGGCAGTGCATACTTATAATCTATGCACTCAGGTAGAAACAGGAGGATCAGAAATTCTGAAAACCTTAGTTGTGAAACATTGGCATATATACAATGTAGAATACATGGTTTAAGGAATATTAAAATACTGTTTTAATAATTTTAGTACATTTTAAAATATTAAAATGCAGTTTGATTCGAGCATCAAATGTGTTGTGTTTGTATGGGGGGATGAAGTCTTATTTATCTCTGAGCCAAGAATGGTGATGCATGACTTTAATCCCAGCTCATGGGAGGAGGCAGAGGCATGTAGTAGTTAGCTATTCCAGCCAACAGATCTTACATACCTCCACCTTCAGCCAAACAGAGCCTGTCTCAGGTAGGTGAGTGGATGATTTTTGTGCATACTTCATTCTACTTTTTTTAGAATATATGATTATAGATTTATTTTAAAGTAATGAGTATGGCACATTTGCCTGGTAATCAGAAATTATAAATGCGTTCCCTTTAAGGGACATTTATTAATTCTAGAATGGGCTTCATGTAGTTCGAGTTGTTTTACTGCCTTTTAAAAGACTTAAACAGACTAACAATTCAGAATTCCAACCAGACGGTTAATCTGAGATTGAGTCTTAGCTTCTTAGCCCACTGTCTCTTGAACTTCTCCAAGCCCCAGAACTCACTCTGCAGACCAGGCTGACCTGAACTCAGAGATCCACCTGCTTCTGCATCCTGGGATTAAAGGCGTGCACCACCACTGCCTGGCATTGCTATTGTTCTTAATTAATTTGTTTTATGTGTATGTGTCTGCGTTTATGAACTGGAGTTACAGGTGAGCTGTCACGGATGCTTTGAACCCAGGCCCTCCCTAAGCACGTTTAGTGCTTTTAACTGCTGAACCATCTCTAGCCCTGCTACTATTGTGTTTTAACACTTAAACACTTAAATGGTAGCTATAGAAGCAAATGATTTTTTTTTTTTTTTTTTGTCTAAAAATAATTGCTTCCTACTTAGAAAAAGCAGAGAGATCTTGCCAAGATGAGGAAATGCCTGAGACCAGAAGAGCTGACCAATCAGATGAACCAGATAGAAATAAGTGTGCAGCATGAGCAGCTGGAAGAGCGATTTCAGGAGCTGGTGGAGGACTACCGGCGTGTCATTGAGCGACTAGCTCAAGAGTGAAGCCCCTTCCCCAGGATACCTGCAGATTTCTGTGCATTGTGCTGTGAAACCTCTGATGACTCTAAAGTTATCTATGTTCTCCTTAGTGGGATATTTCCTTTTGAGAGATTGTATATTTTAAAATACTGTCTAGAGTTTATGAACATATATTGCATTAATAAAAGATGGCTTGTGAAATACCACTGCCCACTGTTTTTTTCTTAAACAGTAAAATGATTGGTTATGGTATATTAAGTTATGATGTGGTGCTTAAGGATTTAGGGTAAATATTTGAGTTATACTAAAACATTTCAGTTTTATGTGGTGGTACACTGAGGCTGAAGCAGGAGGATTTCCTTGAGTTGAAGACCAGCATAGGTTTCCGTGTGACACCTTGTCTCAAAACCTAAAAATAAGCTGGAGAGAGGGCTCAGAGATTAAGAGTGCTTACCCTGCAGCCTAGACTTCAGCTCCCAGGCAGTAAACTGGTTATCCAGCACACTCCTGGAAACTCCGAGGGAAGCTGACTTCCAGCCTAACCAAGAAATCATGAGCCCCTGTCTCAAAGTATTCTGAGAGTGACAGAGGCCACTTGGCACCTTGCTTTAGCCTCTGTGCACATACCCACAGATAAATAGCTAAAGCCCAAAACACATTACATTTTTAAAGTTCTAACTTCCCTATGTGTAAAACCTGTTTTTTGGGGACATCTGAGAAGTCTTGATTTTTCTGTCTGGCAGTTAAGTTTTTAAAAGCAGCTTATAAAGAAATGGGTTTCTTCATAGTATTTCAACGCATGGTTCATTTTTGTTGGTCCTCTTTCCACTTCTGCTTGGTTTTTCTAAATTAGAAATTCAGTGGCTATGCTTTAAATAAATTCCTGCCTATCTTACCTGCTTGTTTTAGGTATGTGAGTAAAAGAAGCCAGAGACTAGATGGAGCCTAAAACCAAAATGTTTAGCATCAAATAGTAACTGAATATAGATATTAGCATAAAATATAAGCAATATAGCATATAACATACAGTTTGAACCCAGGATTATAGTACCTACCTCAGGAGCACTCAGGAGGCAGAGGTGGGAAGGTCTTGACGCCTGGGCTACATAGCAAACACGTCACAAAGTAAGAAACTTCACTGCGTGTAATATAAATGTGTATTAAGTATTTTCTATAAGGTTACCATGGTGCTGAGATACATTAGGACATCAAAGTAATGACAAATTGTTATTTAATAGTCATTTCTAGTGAAGTAGAGTAAAATAAGCTGCTTTATACAGAACCATGACAAGGGAAAGCCTGTTGTTTAGAATATGCGTCGGGTATTAACATCAAAAAAACAGGTGTAAGGGTCTGGAGAGGTGGCTCAGCAGGGAAGAACACTTACTGCTTACAGAGGACTCCAGTTCCAGGGGATCTGACGCCCTCTTCTGACCTCAGTGGGCACAAGGTGGGGATGAAGTTCACGGACATACATGCAGGCAAAAACACCCATATACATACATAAAACACATTTCTAAAAATTGACTCATTGATAGTATGGGTACAAAATGAAATATCCTAAATTTCTATTGGTAAAAAACACAAGTAACTTGGGACTAACAGAAATGAATACTAGCCTTAACCACACTGCATGTTAAAAAGACAGCAGGGCAGAGCTTTTCAAAGATGCAAAATTATTTCAAGTCTATAAACCTGGATCTAAATTATCAGTAAAGTTGGGGGGGGGGGGGGGGAGTGGTTCTTAGAAATCCAAGAAACCAGAAAAACTTACCTTGTGTTGATGTTATTCAGAGATCTATTCTAGCAACATGAAGGCAGGATCAAAGAACACAAAGGATGAGAATCTCAAGAATAACAGGGTGGGGTGTTGTCGTTCACAGGCAGAATACTTACCTAGTGAGTACAAGGCTCTTGCTTCAATTCTCAGTGCTGAAAATAACTTTAAGACCGAAGTATGAAAAATTAAAAGCAAAACATCTGGGTGGCATGTCTGAGAATGAAACCGGTCTAAACTGGAATGGGAAATCTGAACTCGGGGAAGAGTGCCAGAAAGTGTAAACACCACAAATGACAGTGGCCTGGATCTGAGCAGTAACTAAAAAGATGTGGTTCCAAGTGGTTGAGCCAAGACTGGACAGGAGATCATTGCTTCTCACTGGGAGACTATTTGGGTCCATTTAAAAAGAATTTGTTTTGGGACAGGTCTCACTAGGTACTCCTGACTATCCCTGAGCTCACTACATAGAGCAAACTTCCCTGGAACTTCACAGAGCTCAGCCTGCTTCTGCTTCCTGAGTCCTTATTAAAAGTATATACCCCCACACATAAAAATTAGTTCAAGTATTAACATATTCTTTGGTAGCTGATCTCTATATGACTCTGAGAGAAAAAAAAATATGTCTCGGAAAAATTCTAAAGCTTTTCTGAAGTAAATAAGTAGAGTCTTAAAGTGAGGGCATTCAATAAGTATTTCCCCAGACTTCCACGAACAAAGCAGAGTTCATCAAGAGATGGTGAAGAAACTCATTAACAACAGCCTGGGTGATGACACATGCCTTTCTTTAATCCTAGCATTGGGAGGCAGAGGCAGAGGCCTCTATGAGCTCACAGCCAGCTTGGTCTACACAGTTCCAGGCAAGCCAGGGATACATAGTAAGACCCTGTCTTTAAAAGAGGATCAATAACACCAAAACCAAATAACACTAACAATAATGGTAATTTTCTTTGCTTCTCAAAGGAACCAGTTTATGGACTTTGTTGGCAAACATTTTGATAGGAATTTTTTTCTACTAAAGAAAAACAGTAGGCTGGTGAGATGGTGGAGAAAGCTGCTTGGCTGAAGTCTAACAGACTGAGCTCAATCAGGGACCTACACAGTGAAAGGAAAAAACTGGCTCCTACAACTTGTCTGTCTTTCGACCTCATGCACACACACGCATGTGCACGTGCGCATGCACGCTCTCTCTCTCTCACACACACACACACATACACACACAAAGGGTTTGAGAGATGACTTAGTAATTAAGAGTACTAGCTACTCTTCCAGAGGACCCAGGTCCAATCACAGAGTGGCTCAAAACCGTCTTTAGCTCTAGTCCCAGGGGATCTGACCCCCTTTTCCGGCCTCCTTGGGTACCAGGCATCCAAACGGTGCACAAACATAATCAAAACATACATACACATAAAAATTTTAAAATAAAAATTTAATTAAATTAAAAATTGTTTCCATCCTTGACACCTGGTACTATAAGTAGACATTAGCAGTGCAGCTAAATCTCTGAAAGTTAATAGATTTTGACAGCTTTTCATGAACACTGGAGAAATAGCAACAGAAATGGAATCACTTATGTCTGATGAACTACTGTAAGAAGGCAAGGAGTGTCTTCTAGACAAGTTAAACCATTTTCAATTTCCAGTTTTGTTTACTGATACACCATTTACTATAGCCAAGATACAGAATCAGCCTACATACCCAGCTTTAGATGAATGAATAATGACACATGGTAGAATCAATGGAGTTTTATTCAACCATAAAGCGAAATAAAATTGGTTCATTTCTGGAAAAAAAAATGGATGGAACTGAAGAGTATCATGTTAGATGAAGTAAGACAGGCTCAGAGAAGCAAATATTGCATGTTTTTCCCCATCTTAAATTTATATAATTATTTACATGTGATAGGAATGGTCTAAAGGAAGAAACAAGAGAGGTTAAGGGAGGAAAGAAAGATAAATGCATATTCTCTCATATATGAAACCTAGATTCAACAGTATACACACATGGCATGACAATACAGGGAAAAATGACTGAGAGATGGAGAGAGCCAGTGGGGACCAAAGGAGAAAGGATAACAGGAACAGTGTAAAGTTCGACCACACATGTGTATGGAAAAATCACAATGAAACCCTTTACTTCATAGACTAACAAAAGAAAAAATTAATACTGTTAAAAGAAAAAGCACCCTTCAGTTTCATTACACTGTACAGACTGGCTGCGTCTTCCTCCGGCTGTCTTTCTGGCCCCTGTGGTCTCCTTGGAATTAGGTGGGGCTAGAGCTGCGGTCGGTGACCTTTGCGGCTATCTCCAGTTCTTCATCTGCACTCTTGTCCATTTTAAAGAGAGACCAGTTGGAAATGTGCTCTGGTTAAATCCTCAGGTCACCTGGACAGTCCTTTAAATGTGCAATTAACATTGGGGCAGGTGACTGTGCTGAAGTCTTCAGCTGCTCAGTTTGTCTGCCGCGTCTCTGAATCGGCCTTTGTGAAGACTGGGGTGTGTGGCGAGACTTGTTTTCAGTCTGCTCCTGTGGCAGCTGCCACTTGTCTTCCTTTATTCTTTATCAAGCAAAAGAGTGTGAGTGCATGTACACCAGATACAGAAAACGCACTCTGGACAGGGTACTCCCGCGACTGAAGCTGTTGGGCACACAGAGGTTCTTGCAACGAATGCTTTGCATCCATAGTCTCAGTCTTGAATACCGAATCAGCCAAGGGAGGGAGCAGGTCTTAAGTGCACCATACTGCTTAGTTTTGCAGCCAGTGTGTGTGATGCAGGAGTGGGTAGTGGGTGTGTGTGGTTCCGTTTTCTATTATCAAAACCTTATTTCATAATCTCCTCGTTGCAGCTCCCAGGACCTTTCCTTTTCTAAGACAGGGTCTGCAGATTAGCCCAGGACAGCTTTGAACTGCTAATCCTCCTGCCTCAGGAGCCCAAGTGCTGCTTACTAAAGTTTTTTTGTTAATGAATCAAGAACTACAGTGTTTCATGCTTTAAAGTAGGAAATACTGAAAATCAACACACAAATATTCAACCGGATATTAACAATTATTAACGGCCGAATGAACTGCCTCACACTGTCATACAGAACTATTATGTTTCAAATCAAACATACTTAGATATTTAGCAACAAATAACCACACAAATCAAAAAAAGAGAATAAGCCATGATGGAAAAATACAAATGCAATATGCACAGAAAAAGGTCTTCATGGACCGACAGCAACTTGTTAACTGTCATTGCCTGGGAAACACATTGGGAGATTTTTGTTAATAATTCTATTGGGCATTCCTATAATTTTGCAATTTTGTTTTTGTTTTTGTTTTTTGAGACAGAGTTTGTCTGTGTAACCCAGGCCATCCTCGAACTAGCTCTGTAGACTAGGCTAGTCTCAAACTCAGAAATTCACCGCCTCTGCCTCTTGAGTGCTGGGATTAAAGCCGCCACCACCTTTTATGATGTTTTCTAAGTGAGCACATACTATACATGTGAACACAGAGGGGGAAAAACAAAACAAAACAAAAGAAAACTCAAATGACTTTCTACAAAATTCCAACAAGGAAATCAAGAGAACATTTTCTACTCTCTTCTTTTACAAGTATGTCTTAGAGCTGCCTAAGGGAGCAATCGTATCTTGGTGTCTTTTTCTCCTCTTTATGTTTGCAGGTAGTGAAGGAAATCTAGCAGGTACAATTTTCTGCAACCTGTGCCTTTTAAGTTCTGAATTTTTCTCAGCTCTTGTCAGCCAGGGATGGCTATAATTTTTAACATCCTTACATTTGACACTGATCAATGGAACTTATAACTTAAGTCTTTTGTGATGGACCAGGAGTCTCAGCTCTCAGTGACATTAAGAAAAACAATACTATACCTCTTTGGCACCTACAGTGGGAACTTATGTGTTTAATGATCGATAACTAAATTTTCCTGGAAACTCTCCCCTACTATAAATATAATTTTTTTCTTTATCCAGAAATATATAAGTAAGTGCTATTTTCCAGGAGTTATCAACTGGAGAATATGACAGACTCTAATTGCTCATACTTTTATTTAAATTTCATTGGACAAATGCATAGTTTTTGTTGGTTTGTTTGAGACTGGATCTCAGGTAGCCCAGGCTGGCCTTAAGCTTGCTATGTAGCAAAGAATGACCTTGAATGTCGGACCCTTCTGCCATGTTGGGATTATAGACCTGAACCAACATGGTTGGTTTTATGAATCCAGGGCTTCTCGCAAGCCAGGCAAGCACTTCACCATCTGAGGTACATACCCAGCTCTAGCAAATGCATAGCTCTGCTTAAACCTAAGCAGTCTGAAGAGATGGGGTTAGGAAAGCCTTGTCTCTTGTGTGTTCCTATAGTTGCACAGGCAACTCTGACCAAGGCAGGCAGTATTGTTAGTGCTGGACACAGCCACCACTTGCAGTTTCCCTTATTTTCAAGCTGAAGGGTTTTTTGGTTTTTTTTTTAAGATTTATTTTATTTATATAAGTACACACCAGTACTGTCTTCAGACACACCAGTAGAGGGAATCTGATCCCATTACAAATGGTTGTGAGCCACCATGTGGTTGCTGGGAATTGAACTCAGGACCTCTGGAAGAGCAGTCAGTGCTCTTAACCACTGAGCCATTCTCCATCCCAAGCTGAAGTTTTGAATCAGTGTGAATGGAACACTGTTCTTGGTGTGCCTGGCACCAACTCCTTTAGGACATTGTTTTGGTTAAATACCCATGTGATGGTTTGAATAGGAATGGCCTCCATAGACTCATGTGTGTGAATGCTTGACCCATAGGGAGTGATACTATCAAGAGGTGTGGCCTTGTTGGGGGAAGTGTGTCACTGGGGGTAGGCTTCATGTCTGTCCAGTGTGTCACAGTCTCTCCTTGCTGTCTGAGGATCAAGATGTACTTTCAGCTCCTTCTCCAGCACCATGTCTGCACATTGCCGTGTTTCCCACCAGGATGATAACGCGCTAAACCTCTGAACCTGCAAGCCCACCCCAACTGTCTTCCTTTATAACAGTTGCCTTGGTCATGATGGATCTTCACAGCAATAGAAGCCTAACTAAGATACCCTGTCTGGTTCCATTCTGGTTCTCTTCCCTTGAAGAATGCTCAAGAGAAGGCACCAAGCTACGTGCTGATCTCCTGTCTATAACTGTCTAGATTCTGAAACTCTATGAACTCTATTGTAGAGGGTGGGTGCTCAAGTAGAAGCAGTTCCTAGGACTTCATGCATTGGAATTCTAAGACTGAGACAAGGTCATGAAAACTAAGGAAGGCAGGTGGGTCACTACAACTCTTATCTTGTCTAGCACCCCATCTTGGCCCTGCAGGACAAGCACAAATAACAAAGAGAAACCCAGCTCACAGCTGCCTCACACATGGCATTGCTTGCTTTATGAAATGTGGAGAATGTACCTATTTTCTCTAGAAGTACTCCTAGATGACTCAGTAACACAGACATGATTATCTCAAATAGCTGGTAGAGGGCATGTGACATTCTGCTTGTCCTCTGTTTGTTAAAAGAGTGCCCCAGAGACCACCTGCCCCAACATATAATTGTTCATTGCTGAACCTTAACTTTCGAGGGGTTCAGCCAGTACTAAGACAGGCCTCCGTAATGCACAAAGATTATGTTTATGCAGCACTCCTAGTTCATGGAAAGAACTGCTCATTTGGCTTAAAACATGTAAATAAATAAAGCATTTCCTTATCCTAAAATTGGACAAATTAAAGGGTACGATTGGAAATGTTCTTCTCAAGCCACAGAGTAAAAGGTTAAGAAATTAACCTGAAATCAAATCAGAAAGCTAAGTTTCCAGGGGGCAATTCAGAGGGCAAAGCTGAGCAGCGTGTCAGGAAGAGAGAATGACCCTAGGCTAGACAATGAGCTGTAGGAAGCTGAGCAGGTCCCTAGCCGCCAACTTCCCCTAATGGACCAGAGAACCAACTTGGTACCTAGTATTAGTTCACACTGCCTTAGTTCAGTTAGCTTTACAATAGCCATATGTGACAAATGTTTCTATAAATCTTGTCCTTGTAGGGAGGAAAGGGTCTATTTCTGCTTACAGTTGTAGTCTATTATGAGAAGAACAGGGACAGGAATTCAGGGACAGGGACCTGGAGGCAGGAATTGAAGCAAAGATCACAGAGGGGTGCTGCTTACTGGCTTGCTCCCCATGGGTTGCTCAGTCTGCTTTCTTATAGCACCCAGGACCACCAGCCCACAGTATCACCCACTAACAGTGAGCTGGACCATTCCACATCAATCATTAATCAGGAAAATGTCCCCAGAGACTTGCCTACATGTAATACAATGGAGATGTTTTCTCAGTTGAGACTCCGTGTCTCAGATTCTCTAGCTTGGGTCTAATTAACAGAAAAAGCATCTGGGACAAATACCTTTGTCCCTGTGCTGATTGGAATGAGAAATGTGCCCCCTAGGCTTGTGCAGTTGAACCCTTGATTCCCAATTGGTGGCGCTGTTGGGGAGGTTTAGGCAGCAGCCTTGCTGAATGGAGGAAGTACTGGAGGTGGGCTTTGAGATTAAGTAGCCTCCCCTACTTCCGGTTCACTCTCTCCACTACACCCTAGCGGTTGAAGACGGGAGCCCCCATCTTTCTGCTCAAGCCAGCCTGCCTGCTTGCTTACATCCAAGCTTCTCCACCAGGAGGGACTCTAGCCCTCCTGGAACTAAAACCCAAAGAAACTCTTTCTTCTATAAGTTGCCTTGGTCATGATATTTTATAACAGCAACAGAAATATAAGTAATAATAGGCCCTTTTACAGTCTAGGTTTAAAAAAAATCTTGCATTATGGGTAGTCCTAGAAAGTTTAAAAGATGTAAACTGTGTGTTCAAAGACTACTTTATATCCTAATGCATTTAAAACTTAATAGTATAGAAACCTGAATAACCAAAGTTTACTACAAATTATGTGAGGCATAAATGTTTATTTATTTATTTTTTATTTATTGGTAATTTTTCCTTTTGGTTTAAAGTTTTTCCATACAATGTTTTGAGCACGTTCTTTTCTTCACCTCTCAACTACAAATATAGAATGCTCTGTGAATTTGCATGTCATGTGCACCGAGGCTGTGCTAATCTTCTTTATATCATTCTAATTTTGGTATATGTGGTGTCAAAGCAAGCATGTATTCATCTTTACTATTCTGATTTATTTTTTTAGACCAGTAATCATAAACAAGTCAAACATGTTTTGTTTTGTTTTAGACAGGGCCTCACTATGTACCTCTTGGATGGCCTATAATTAATTATTGTCAATCAGGTAGCCTTGAACTCACAGAGATCTGTCTACCTTTGCCTCCCAAGTATGACTAAAGGTGTACACCACCATGCCCACATGGTGAACAGTGTATATGTGCACATATGTATATTTCAGAGGTCAATGTCCTGTGTCTTTTTATGTCCCTTTACAGAGTCTCTTATCTTCCCTGGAGCTCAGTACTTTTCCAGACTGGCTGCCCAGCAAGTTCCAGGAAACTGCAACCACCACCCTTTAAAGATGCTAATGAGAAAGAATTTTTTCAAGATCATGGTAGAATAGAGCTGTAGAGATGGCCTGGTAGATAAGATTGCTTTGCTGCTCTTCCAGAGGACCTAAGCTGGTCTCTAAGCATACGCATCAGGTAGTGTACAAACTGCCTGCAAACCTAGTTCTAGGGAATGTGCCCCCTTTTGGTGTCTTTAGGACATACACACACACAAACCAGTAACATTTTTAGAATCAAGGTAAAAAAAAAAAAAACAAAAAACCAACAACTCACAAAACAAGTTAATATAAATATCATTTTGATACCAAAGAATGAGAATGGAGGTATTAACCAGTAATCTTTGGAGATGGCTCAGGGGGTAAGGTGCTTGCTGCATAAGCACGAGGAAGACCTGAGTTTGGTGTGACGTAAATGCTCGGTGTGGAGGCAGCTAGGAGCAGGGGTGGAGATGGGTAGATTCAGGGGCTTACTGACCAGCCAGGATAGCCAAAACAGTAAGTTCTGGGCTCAGTGATAGAGCTTGTTCCCCCCTCCCTCCCCCCCAAAAGATTGAGCATCACAGAGGAAGACACTGGAGTCAGCCTCTAGCTTAAAAGTGTTTCCTGAAATATGGTTGTGAATACCATCTTCAGCTTTGTATCTAAGAATCTCAAGCACAGTGGCATAAGTCTCTGATCCCAGCACTCCAATAGGCTGAGTGAAAAGGATCCCGTCTGAAGCCAACCTGAGCTACACAATGAGATCCTGTCTGAAAAATCAAAAGCTGGGTATATAGCTCAGTGGTAAGAGTGCTCACCTAGCACACATAAGGCCATATGTTTGATCCCTGGTACCATCAAAATATTTAAAAAGTATAAATAATGGGGCTGGGGTCCAGAGAGACAGTCAGCAGTTAAGAGCATCAGTTGTCTTTAAGAGAACCTGGTTCTATTCCCAATACCAACATGGTGGTTCACAACCTACATGGGTACCAGGAACAGAATGGGTACACAGATATACATTCAGGCAAACCATTCATACACATATTATAAAAAATATATAATGATGGGAATTAAAATCAGAACCTGGAGTGATGTATCAGCTAGTAAATGGCCTGCTTACAGTGCCTTCATCCTAAGACCTGAGTTTGGATCTAAAGCACCCATGGTGCCCATCTATCATGGCCTATTTATCATGATGCCCATCTATAACCTACCACTTGTGCAGGCAGCAGATGCCTGGGCAGCCAGGCTAGCTGAATAATGAGCACTAGGTTTGGTATGAAACCTTGTCTCAATAGATAAGGTGGAGAGTGAAAGAAAAAGACATGTAGCATTGACCTGTGTGGCCTCCACACGCACGTGCACGTGTATGCACACATAGACACCACAGAGAGAGACAGAGACAGAGAGAGACTTGTTAGTGGTTACTCATCTTTAGAAAAGTATTCATATACTTTGATGATTTGGGGGTGGGGCACATGCTGGCTGTTAGGAAAATGTGGGATTAGAGAAGCCATATCAAAGCTTAGTGAATGAACAAGTTCACAGAGACAAATACTCCTGTATTTCGTTTCTAGATATCCATTGCCCCGACATACTGTTCGAGACAAGATCTCCTGTATCTGGCCTTGAACTTGCCAGGTAGCTAAAGATGATCTTGAACTTGAAAGGTTATGCTTTGACAATTTCATCCATTCATACATATAACATGCATCTTGATCATATCTACCCCTAACTCCTTGACCTGGGGCTTCTGACCTTCCTGTTTCTACCTTCTTAGTGTTGGGATTGAGGCATGTACCACTATGCCCAATTTTTATGTGGTGTGCTGGGGATTGAACCCAGGACTAGGGGATCACTGTGTAGATTGAGATATACCTCTGACCCCTCCATTCTGAACTTCCTGTGGACTCGCTCTATAGGATTAGACCATAAATCATGCATTTGTTTTCCAAGGGCTGGCTGAGCTACACCGCACGAATACATCTTCAGTTTCAGATGGTTGAAATTGGGCTTTGTACCTTCTGATGCTTCATGAGTGATTCTAAGTTCCTTCTGCACACGTCCTAGCTCAATGCTCAACTGTCAGGTTCCCTTGCTACCTACAGGTGGGGTTTCAGTTACACAGAGGACAGAGATGCCACATTCAGATATCCTTTGCCTAGCAATGATCAGAGTTTGTAAGTAATGAAGTTTGAGGGAACCTTCAAGAATATATTTCCTTTGTAGTGGTGGAAGGCGTGATGCATGCTACTGGGGGAGCTGCTGGGAACTGTGTAAGCTACAATGAGGACTGGCTTGGATGGCAAGATATATCTACCGGTACAATAGTGAATGTTCTGGGAGCAACCAGTCTCTTTCTACTTGGACTTAAGGCACAACTCTGCAAGATAATACTGATGTATGGTACGGTTAACTAGGCCAAGTGTGGTTGTGTAGGTCATAGACTCTAGGGGAGACTATCCTATTACTCTGCTAAATGGACATGGTATTAAACTGCACCCTATGGTCTTATCTCTATACCCATAGATTCATGCATTTCTTAATCTTCATGAGAGAAACTTCTTTTTGCAGTAAATAGAGAGTAATATAAAAATTGACAACTGGCCAATGTGCAAGATTAATAGACTGTGCTCATCCCCAAAGGGGAGAATATATATATATCTCAAATTCTCTTACTCCAAGATTTAGAGAATCATCTCCTAAGAGGGAAGCGAAGGGCCAGAGGTAGTGGGTGACTGCTGTGAAAGTGTTTTCTGGACGAAACAGGACCAATGCCCTCATGGATTCACAGTGGCTGTGACTACATGCACAAGACCTAGCCAACCAAGAACTCAATATGGATTGGGACGAGGTCATAAAGTCCTATCCATAGCTCAGGGTTGGCAGTTGATGGCTACTGGGGGAGGGAGGAGGGTCAGCCTTCTTCAGGGTTTCTGCCTCTGAAAGGGTATCTGTGCTCCAGTAGATGGCCCTACATTCATGTGCATACTGGCAGAATTAAGTGGACTCAGTGGGTTTAAAAAAAAGCCCATGAAGTTGAGAGGGAAATGTGTGGAGGGGATGAGGAGGAGTTGGAGGGGAGGGATGGGGCGCGTGGTGGTGGTGGTGGCTGTGGTGGCGGATTTGATAAAAACACATTATATGTGTGTATGAAATTCTCAAACGAAAAGAACAAGCTTAGATTATGTGTTCTCTGATTTAAGTTTTATGAGTTGAACTTTGCCTCCTGAAGCTAAAGGTGTGCCCGTTGAGCATGTGGATTCTTTTCTTTTTTTCTTTTATATATGTGAGTACCACGTAGCTGTCTTCAGACACACCAGAAGAGGGCATCAGATCCCATTACAGATGGTTGTGAGCCACCATGTGGTTGCTGGGAATTGAACTCAAGACCTCTGGAAGAGCCGTTGGTGCTCTTAACTGTGGAGCCATCTCTCCAGCCCGCGTGTGGATTCTTAGAAGACATCCATGTATTCACAAGGAATCTTTATTGATCTCGACTGCATTCAAAGTCCAGAAACTGCTAGGCTACAGTTTGGGCTCCTTCACTATACACATCTTGGGGTATCATGGTCTGTGTCGAGCACAGGAGGCTACCAAGATGGATAACACCTGGTCCATGACTGGCTAGACTCCACAGCAGAACAAGGGCAAGAGGCAGAGAACCTGGTAAAAACGGGCAACAGTATCATCGAAGATACAGCATCTGCCTCACTTGCCTTTCCATAGGGCTATGCCAGCTAACAGGCATCATTCTTTAAATGTCTAATCTAGGGATAACAACAGTTAATACTGCCAAGCAGGAAGTGTCTTCAGGGAAAGGGAAATCCTGTGAAGATACCCACAGGGCCACATGGATGTCCTAACTATCCTATTTTGGAGCCTCTGCTGAGTAATTTATATTCTAACAATGCAAAGGGCAGCTGATAGTTTGCTCTAAATTCTACCTTTCAACTAGTTGCCTGGAAATGATTTGTAACAGAGTGGAAGGCGATGAAAGCGCTATGTTGCACACTAAATTGTGTTCTTTTTCCAGCCCAACTTCACGTTTCCATGCACCAAAATGTTGATGCTATGAATACTGGAGGCTACACTTACATGACTGGTTTTCCCTGATGGGTTTGGAAGCTCAGAGAGAGAACTGCGGCCGGGTCCAGCCTCTCCTGGTGGAAGCGAGGTAGCCACAGGTGGAGCTGCTGGCCTCGGCACCAGAGCGACTGTAGCTCCGACTCTTGCTTTGAGTCTCACGCTCACAGGCGCACTGGCCTCCGACTGCTTCAAGGTTTCTCGGCTTGGAGAGCGCCGCTACTCCAGTGGGCGGAGCTGCGAGGCGCTCTCCTGGGCACGTGACCGGAGCCAACATGGCGGCGCCCATCTACGTCCACCTGCTCGCCCGTGGAGGTAAGCGATCGGATTACGACCGCTCCAGGGCTACGCGCCCAGGGATACATCCGCGAGTGGACTTGGTACGCACATGCGTACTTTCAGTCAGACCCGCGCACACCATACACATTGGCACGCTGCAGAAACACAGACACAAGTTTGTCCTCTTCTTATCTGGCCCACGTCGCTGAGTGCTTAGTTCTTGAGATCTGTGGGCCATTACCTGACGTTTTCTTTCCCCACTTTACTTGTGTTGTTAGTGTTGCAGACATATATACCAGCAACGACTGTGAAATGCGCCTGAACACTCGGTTTAGAGCTATTGTATTGACATGCCTTTTTGAGACACTTGTAAAAGGTGATTACTGTCATGATGACTTAGGAGAACTAATGATGTCTGGGTCATTCCAAACAGATGTGTTTCCAGTGAATCTTTGTTGAATTAGCACTAGGTTCTGATTCTTTGCTGGAAAGAATTCAGAAGTTGGTTCAAGGAGGAGAAAAGGAACACCAACAACTTGAGATAAAACTTAAGTGCCAGGCACATAGGAACGGTTTTAGGAGGTAAATATTTTCAGAGCACTACTCAGCACATATTATATGCCTTCTGAACCATCTCACCAGTCCAGCTTAACTTACTACAATCCCCTTTTGTGAAGTTAGATGTGTGTATCTAAGTATGTGTAAAAAAGATTGACGTTGGCATGGAATGGTGTCCACAAAATACATTATTTGGAATATTTAGAAAAAGCAAGTTTTTAGGACAATTTATTTTTAAAATTGCATGTATATCTTTGTGTATTCCTGGTGTAAGTGTATACTCAAGCAGATGCCAAGGTGTGCATACAAAGGTCATAGAAGAACTTGCGGGAGTTCTCCTTTCATTATCTGTTTTTCAGAGTTCAAATTCAGACTATCAGGCTTGGTGCCAAACACCTTTACCTACTGAACCATCTCACCAGCCCAGTTTAGCTCAGCCAGTTTAGCCAGCCCCCTTTTGTGAAATCAGATACTCACATATTTGTGTATTTATATTTGTGTGTATATGTGTCTCTAAGTCTATAATACATACAGAGAATGGCATACACGACTCACAGGTTTGTGAAATAAATACTCAGTTTTTATGAAATGCCCTTGTTTTCCAAAGCATTCAAAATATAGTGTTACATATCTTAGAGGTTTTGGCAAAGATGGGTCTGGCATTCTGTGTACCCAGAACATCTCCTCACTTGAATGATCTTTTATATTTAAAACAACTTGTTCATGTGAAGATTAGATTTTCTTCTTCTAGCCTTTGAAATGTTCTTCATAGGAGAAATTTCAAACACACAGCAGAGCGACAAACTCCGTATGTACATTGTCTGCTCACAAACCATGTGTATAAAGACACTCACTTCTCCACCCATCCCCAACCCCCAGCCACAGTGCCTTCCCCCAATGGTATTATTTTAAAGTATGTCCTAGGTATATCACTTCATTTGTAGATTCTTTTGCCTATGTATCTCTGAAAGCTGTGCCTAGGGAGAATAGCTCAGAGGTTAAGCTCTTGGTTAGCATCTGTGAGACCTTGGTTTGAGGTTCCATCCCCAGCACCATGAGAGGAAAGAAAGAAAGAAAGAAAAAAGGAAGAAAGAAAGAAAGAAAGTTAGTTGAGAATCCCACTCAGCATCTTGTATATTGTACTTATTTTTATAGAATTTCCATTTAGCTATTTATTTGTTTTAAGACAGAGTCTCTTGTAGTCCAAGATGTCCTTGAACTCCTGGCCTGTCTGCTTCTACGTCTGTGTGCTGAGCTTAGGTATGGACCACCATACTGGGAATTTCCCCCTCCGTTTCTCTGTTCAGATTTCCCAGCCAATTAGTCATTAACTCCATCTTTTAAGTCCTTGACCGTGCTTTTGAAACAATTGTTACATTTTATTTTATGAGACAGTGTCTTGTGTAGAGTGGGCTTGAATTCCTGATCCTTCTGCTTTTTCCAAGAGTAGCGGTTACAAGCATGTGCTACCACACCCAGTAAACATAACAACTATTTTAAAAAGATTTATTTTTATTTCTGTGCATGCATGTATTCCCGCATGAGTGTATGTGCACCACATATGTTCAGGTACCTGAGGAGACCAGAGGGAGTTATATCCCCTGGAACTGAAATTATAGGCAGTTGTGAGCCATAAGACACAGGTTATGGGAATTCAACTGACCAGATCATCTGGAAGAGCAGTACTGAACCATCTCTCTAGCCCCATAACAGCTATTTTTAACACTTGAAGTCAGAGTGTCCCCATAGTCTGTTTTATTAGATGATGATGATGATGATGATGAAGAAGAAGAAGAATTGGCTACACTTTCCTTCTTCACATCTTATGCAATATTTAATTGTATATGTAACACAATGGGTGGTATCTTTTGGAGATTATGTTGATTTTTTTTTCTTTAAAATATGTTGAGTATTAGGCAGGTGGTTTGGTTCTGCCACACTTGGTGTTATCTTTGTTAGAACAGATTTTTGGGGGGTTTTGCCTTTATTCTTAGGGAAAATACTAGGGACTTTACTCCAATGTAGAATTTAGTAAAGGTCAGATAGTAAAGTAAGTATCTTAGGCTTTTGTGAGCAATACTATCTGTTACAATTGCACAACTCTGCCAAGTGCAAGTGAACATAGCTGTGTTCTAATAAAACTTTCTTTACAAAGACTAGCAGTCAGCTAGATGGAATTTGTCCTCTCTTGCTCTGTTAACGGGGGTGATTCTTAACTCCTAAGTCATAGACTTTCTGGAATCTCAGTTGAATGCTGTTGAGGAGGCTTTGTAAGGTTTGCTCCAGGGAAGTGTGTTGGCTCTGGACTTGAACTGGGAGCCCTACTTGTACCAGCCCTGCAAACCCTGGAATCAGTTCCGCTTCCAGCCTGCAGCAGCTTAGTCTGATAAGCCTTGTGGAGTGTTGGCTTCTTTTCCAGTTGCTTCCAAATCAAACCTCTGTTCTCTGGCTTAGCCAAACTCAGCTGGTGCATGGCCTCACTTCCCAATGCCACATCTGGGGAGGTTTACAGTGCAGAAATCTGGGAGGTGGTTAAATTTGTTTTCTCTTCAAGGCTCATTGCCCTCTGCATTACCTCAATATGTAGTGCCACATGTTTGCCTGGTTGCTTAATATAAAAAGCGATCCTAACAGCAGCTGTGTGGAGTGATAGAAGAGGCACTGTTAGGATTTGAGACAGGATCTTCCGTATTGTAGACTGATGGAGAACTCACTCTCTGTGGTTTATTTGACTTATGCTTCCACAGCATTGTTCATCGGCAGGGCAGGAATGCAAACGCTGCAGGGACCTGGAGACAGGAGTTGATACAGAGGCTATGGAGGGGTGGCGTTTACTGGTTTGCTCTTCATGGCTTCCTCAGCCTGATTCCTTATAGAACCCAGGACTACTGGCCCAGGGGTGCCCCACCCACAATTGGCTGAGACCTCCGCCATCAGTCACTAATTAAGAAAATGCCCTACAGGATTGGCTGTAGCCTGATCTTATGGAGACACTTTTTTTTTCAATTGAGATTCCCCTGTCTCAAAAGGCAGTAGCACGTGTCTAATTTACGTAAAACTAGCCAGTACGGTTACTTCCATCACAAGTTGCATTACTGTGTATCACAGCTGACGTCCGACTTTTACCAGGTTTCCAGAACTGAGGTAGAAGGCTAAATTTGTTCACAGAGAGAAATCCGTTGTGAAAGGCAGGGCAGCAGTATTAACACTAGGCAGATTTTAAGTAGTTTGCAGATTATGTCTAGACTCACCCGATCCTAATGGTGTCGTGAAGCCCATGGCTGTCGACAATACCAATTAAGCTGTAGGATTACACAGTTACACCAGGCAAGGTTTTCTCCTAAGTTTGAGACTTAAGCATGCACTGCCTAATGAGCGTTTTCACTTAGTATTCGTCTCAAAATCAACATGGCAAATAAAAATACGTCAAATTCTTTTTTAAAAAGTCGACATAGACATGCATCTGCATCTCCTGCATTTGTAGTAAGCCCCTCCCCCCCTTTATATTATTTTGTTTCTCAAATAAAATAGCTTTGTAGCCCAGGCTGGCCTCCTGAGTGCTGAACTAATACCTATGTGCCACCATGCTCAGCCTAGTTGCTGGCATGTTTGTTCATTTGTTTTTGTTTTTCGACACAGGTTTCTCTGTATAACCTTGTTCTCCTGGAACATGCTCTGTAGACCAGGCTAGCATCCACATGCCCCTGCCTTCCAAGTGCTGGGATCAAAGGCTTGCACCACCACTGCCAGGCTATTGGCATTTTTTAAAGCAGCATATTTGATGTACAATTCACCCATTTAGAGTACACAGTGTGACTTTTTTACAAACTTTGTGTATATGTGTGATATACACATATATGGATGTATATGTATGCACAGATGTGCTTATCTGTGTGTGAACCTGTGGCAGCCAGAAATTCACATTGGGAATCTTCTTCTATTACTTTTCACCTTAAAAAAAAAAAAAAGACTGTCATTGTATAGCCTTGGCTGGCCTGGACCTCTCTATATAGACCAGGCTAGCCTAGAACTAAGAGAAATGTTTGTTTCTGCTTTGCAAGTGGTAGACCAGGTTAGCCTAGGATTCAGAGAGATGTTTGTTTCTGCTTTGCCAGTGAGACTAAATGTGTGTGCCCCTTCCCTGGTACCACTTTACTTTTTTTTTTTTTTCATATATTTTTTTTTGTTGTTGTTGTTTTTCGGTTTTCCAGACAAGGTTTCTCTGTAGCCCTGGCTACAGAGAACTGGACAGCCCTGGCTGTCCTGGATCTCCCACTGTAGACCAGGCTGGCCTCGAACTAGAAATCTACCTGCCTCTGCCTCCTGAGTGCTGGGATTAAAGGCGTGCGCCACCACTGCCCAGCCCTCTTTACTTTTTTGAGGCAGGGTCTCTCACTGGACACGGAGTTCTCTTTGGAAATCCTCCTGTCTTTGCTTGTCCACTGCCACCTCCTACCACTGCCCTGGGATTACAGGCACATACTGTAGAGCTCAGCTTTTTCACGTGTGTTCTGGGATCCAGCTCACATCTCCATGTGTGGATAACAAGCGCTTTGCCTGCTGAGCTGACTCCCCAGCCCAGTATGATCTTTACAGATTTCTCATCAACCTTCAAGCACCCTCATTTCTTACCCCCCAATCCCCCCCCAGTGTTTAGTCTGTTAAGAAATCGGTTTAAGAAATCTTGTTGCACCAAGAGGTGGTGGTACACACCTTTAACCCCAGCCTTGGGAGGCAGAGGCAGGGAGATGGGCTACATAGTGAGTTCTAGGCTAGCCTGGGTTACAGAATGAGACATTGTCTCAAAAACAATATTTTGAGTCAGGTATGGTAGCACATGCCCTTATTCCCAGCACTTGGGAGGCAGACACAGGTGGATCTCTGAGTTCTAGGCCATCCTGGTTTACAATGAGTTACAGGATAACCAGAGCTACACAGAGAAACCCTTTAAAATCCAAAACAAGCTAGCAAACAAATAAATCTTGTTGGATGCGCTACCATTAAGATACAAGCAGAACAGCACTAGGGAGACAGAGGCGGGTGAATCTCTGTGAGTTCCAGGCCAGTGTGGTCTAGAAAGCGAGTTCAGGACAGCCAGGGTTGTTACTTAGTGGGGTATTCAGCAGAGAAGACTGCTCAGACATGGGTTCAATCTAATAGAAAGTCTTTATTAGCTGGCTGGCAACTATACTGGGTGTTTGCACTGAGCCTTTCTCAGGGTGAGCTTGTAACCATGCTCTGAGTTGGCATAGTTCTGAGAACAATTAGCTAGAAGTGGAACTACAGAAGCTAAAAAGCAAGGTTAGTACATTTATAGACTTTCCTGAACTATAGACTTTGCTGGATTAGGCCTTTGTTGTAGTTTTGGCAGCTGGTGCTGTCTATGTGCTGAGTTTTACAGCCCGAATGGCACTTCCATCCTGGAGTCAGTTGTGCTAAGGTCTGGGGCTTGTCACATTACACAGAGAAACCCGTCTAAAAAAAAAACAGTACGGCAGAAACAAACGATAAATAAAAAGACACACCCTGAAACCAAGTTAATTTTCCTCTCCCCCACCGTTAGCACCAGCTTTAACCAGAGCCTTGCTTTCCTTGGATTAATGCTCCGTACTGGTCTCTCTGTCTCCATCCCTGCCTCCTGTATTTCATTGTGAACACAGCAGCCTGGCTGATCTTATAAAATGTAAATCAGATCATGCCATTCTTTTTGCTTAAAGCTCTCAGAGTGAAGGTCGGATGCTTGTAATGCCCTCCGATGGCCCTGCACACAGCACCCTGACCTTCCCGGTTCCTCGGCAGGATGATCGTGTGGTCCTTGTTTCCCAGAGAATGTAAGAGGGACAGGCTTGTGTTTCTTTTGGTCTCTGACGTGTGTCAAGCACCCAGAATAATGTCTGACATGTAAGATTCAGTGAAGATTTTTTTCTGAATGAGTGAATAGAAAGTGGCTGGTTAATGGTGCTACAATGAAGTTATTAATAGTGGATCAAAGATTGTGTTGAGATACATGAGGCAAGAGCTATTAGAAATAAAAGGAAAAACAGATAAAAACCACAGTCATGCTGGAGGCCATTTGACAAGTAGATACAATAAAGTTACTGGAGTTCAGAGTGTGTAATTAGTAAGTTTGATTCAGTAATTTAAGATATTGTTTTCTTTATTTTTATAAATAGGCTTAAAACAACCCAGATACATATGAAATAGGATAAAACTTGATAACTCATGCCAATAGAAGCTTTAATATTTCTAAAACCAAAAAATTATAACTATATTCCTTGGCCACAAGTATTATTGCACAGGGAAAAGGGAAAAGGTTTGGTCCAAATGTTGTGGAAACACAGAAGGAACCTAGGTAGCAGGGATACCAGTAAAGGTGTCCTGAACTTGAAATATAAGGTCCTTGTTCTCACAGTTCTCAGTCCTTGAGCAACTCAGACACGTCAGTCAGTTACAGCAGCAGGAAGACTGATACAAGTCACAGCAACTGGCACAGAGGGCCATTGGGTAGAGACTCAAAAAGAGTTGGAGTTACAGGTGGTGGCTAGCCTGGGTCTAAGCTGCCAGTACAAAGCAGGCTTTGTCAGGCAGAGGAAGGGTGGGGCTTCTTGTCTAACAGTCTGGAAGTGCACTGGTTTACTGAGGCAGGCAGGTCGAGAAGAACTAGGGAGCAGCCAAGGGGGAGGTGAGGACATGCATGTGAGCCGAGGCATGCACATGAGAAATGGGGAAGACAGGCAGACTCCTGTTCCGGAGGGCTGTGGGAACGAGTAGATGGGATTGATACAGAAACCGGAAGGAGCTGCTTGCCGCCACCAACTTACTTTCTTTTCTCTTCATTGTTTTAGAGATGACAGATGAAATGAGGTAGAGAATTGGGAAGTAGAGTAGGAAACTGGCCACCAATGAGGAGGAGGGTTGCCCAGGGGCTGAGGCTCTGTAGTAGCCCAGCCTTTGACAGTGTGTGATTTCCTCCAAGTATGTTTCACCCTGTGGCTCTAAGAACAGACAGAAGGGTTGGCTGTGTTGGTGCACACCTTTAATCCTAGTACTCCGGCGGCAGGTGAATCTCTGTGAGTTCAAGGCCAGCCAGGGCTAAATGAGACGCTGTCTGCAGGATGAAGGGTGGGGATCAGGTAGCGTGCCGGATTGAGTGGGATTTTCCAGATGGGTATTCTAGAAAGAACAGGGGGAAAGAGGCATGCATCTGGCAGGAGAAGGATGAATGATAGGGTCTAGCCCAGGCCAGCAGCTACATAAGAACAGCAACTCCTGTGTTCAAAGCCATGTCTTTTATTATTTTATTGAAAAATCTGGAAGAAGGAGAAGCTGGTGATTTAAAGAAGAAAAGGAAGTATCCAAGCTGGGAAAAGTCCATAGTGATGTAGTCTTGGAAGGCAGAGCCAGGTGGATCGCCATGAGTTGGAGGCCAGTCTGGTGTACATAGTAAGTTCCAGGACAGCCAGAGCTACATAGACAGAAACATGTCTTGGGGGTGGGGCTGGGGATTGTCCAAAGATGAGAATTACCAGGAAGTCCAGAGAATGGGTGGCAAGGATGAGCCTGGAGTCTCTTCATGGAGGTGGCTTTGGACTCTGCCAAACAGTTGTAAGTCTTACTAGAAGAATAAGCCCCGTGTCCGACAGCACAGCATGACATGGTGGTGCTCCTGGAACAGAGCAAGGGAAGGGAGTTGGGAGCTGGAGTTGTTACCTCATGGAAAGGAGATGTGAACTAGGTTGGTCCTGAAGGATGTGAAGGCGGCTGGCCATGGGAGAGGAGAATATTCCAGCGTTGTCAAGGCAGAGTGGTGAGATCCCACCTCCAGGACACAGGGATCAGGAAGTGCTTAGAGTAGAGGGATTTAGAGACAGGATTTGTGTAGAAGATTCATAGGAGACGAAGGCAAGTCAGAATCCGTCACGTCTCCGGAAGAAACTCGGATGGCCGACTGATGGGAATGAGAGGTCGCTCCATTTTAATCTACCGTTCTGGGACTGCATGTATTGGAGAAGGCCTTTGCAGTCTGACAGATGACAGCACAGAATCAGAGCAGTGGTGAGGCAGGAAGGGGGAGAGGGATGCAGGAGAGCAGCAGCATCCGCTGGCTCCCTGGGAATGCTGAGGGAGGAGAGGGGCCACCAGGGGGCAAAGAAGGGATTGACAGATATGGAGAGCCAAGTCCAGAAGAGACTTCTTAGGAGGAAGTTTGGGTGCAACTAAGTAAAAGTGAGTGAATTCTGCCACTAAGAGGTACACAGAGATATGGTGCAAATTTTTTTTGGGGGGGGGAAGAAGAAACTTATGATTGGTCATTGTAGAGAACTGTAGGTTTTTGTGTTTTTGTTGTTGTTGTTGTTGGTTTTGGTTTTTTTTGTTGTTGTTGTTTTTTTAGTGGTAGGTGGGGGGAGCCTTCCTTTTGTTAAAAACAGAATTTTCTTGAGATGAATTGACAACCATTACCATTCACCTATTTAGTATAATGCAGTGGTTCACCAAGTAAAACAACCATCACCACAATCTATAGTTTATCAAGAACCCATTACCACCAGTCCTCAGCTTGCCTGTCCCCTCTAGCACTCAGCAACCTCAAGCTTTCTGCCTCTGTTTGGTGGGTTCTCATGTGGCCCTGGCTGGCCCCGAACTTGATATGTAGCTAAAGGTGACCTAGAACTTTGAATCTTCCTGTGCCTAGCTCCCAAAGGCTAGGATTACTAGTGTGAGTCACCATGCCTAGTTCGTACTTGGGATCAAACACAGAACTTTGTGTGTGCCAGGAAAGCACTTTACCTACTGAGCCACATCCTTAGGCTTTGGACTTTTCATGTACTTGGAATTATGTAATATGTAGTCTGTGTGCTTACACTTAGCATGATGTTTTCAGGCATTTGCCAGAACTGTATTCCTTTACTGAACATTACTACATATTACCAAATTACTCATATTTCTATATGTAGAATACATTTATTAGATGATAGAGAGAGATTATGTTTTGTTTATCCCTAAGCCTGCTGATGGATGTTTGTGTTATTTCTGCTTTTTTGCAAAGATGAATAGTGATGCTCAGAATTTATCTCTATGATTTTTGTGAGCATTGTATGGATTGTTTTGGTTTTTGAGGCCCGCTCTTACTGCTGAGCCCAGGCCGGTCTTGAACTTGTGATTCTCTTGCTCAGTGTCCTGGGTGCTAGCTTACAGGTATGCTCCACCAGCACTGGCTTTGTGGTGTTTGTGTGTGTGTGTGTGTATGCACATGTTCACATGAGTATGCACATTTTGTGCACATGCTCGCAGAGGCAGGAGGTTGAGACCCCATGTTTTCCTCAACTGTTCTTCACAGTACTTTTTGGGTATCTCTCTCTCTGAACTTGGAGCTCACCAGTTTGGCTAGGCTGAGTAGCTTGTGCATTCCAAAGATTTGCATCCCCATTGCTAGGATGACAAATGTACCACAGTGCCCAGCTTTTGAGGTAGGTGCTGGGATCTGAACTCAGGTCCTCAAACTTTCATGCAGCAAACACTTATTTACTGAGCTGTCTTCCCAGCTCTTGCTATCATTAATTAATTAATTGTTTGATTAAATGTGTGGGTATTTTGCTGGCCTGAATATCTGTGTATTGTATGTGTTCAGTGCTCATTGAGGCCAGAAGAAGGCATCAGATCATTTGAGACTGGATTTACAGACAGTTGTGAGCTGCCATGTGGGGTGCTTGGAATGGAACCCGGATCCTCTGGAAGAGCAACCAGTGCTCTTAACTGCTGAGCCATCTCTCCAGCCCTTGCTTTGTTTTTGAAACAGAGACTGTCCATGTGTAGAGGCAGGAAAAGAAAGGAAATGGTAAGGAGGAAAGACCGCTTGAGAGCCCGGGAATCAGGAGGCATCCTAGAAAGAGCAGAGAAGTGCTTGGAACTAGGCAGCCTCTGCCTCTGAGACAGTGAGGGGGAGGGGCTTCTTTTTCTAGGGGTGAAAGTACTTTTCACTGTAATTTCTGATCATAAAGGTGACACGAGACCTAGGGATATGTATTACTTGTGGTAGAGCATTTAACCTAACATGAATTTAATCCCCAATACACCCCCCCCACACACACACAGTAGGAGGCAGGCTGTAAAAAAATAGCTAAAAATGTTGGTTCTTGAATCAGGCTACTTAGCTATGAGTTCTCATTCTGCACTTCCTAGTTATGCTAGTTACGTGCTAGGGTGCATTGGTTTACCTCTGTGAGTTCATTTGTAAAATGGTGGTCAATATTCACCTGCCTTCCTGGGATACTGAGAATGTTTAAAGAAATCATGCCTGGGCTAACTAGCAACGTAGGTCACTTAAGCGAGTGCTTACCTACCATACATGAAGTCCTGGCATCCTGAAGACCTAGCACTCTGTTCTTCATGGGCTGCATGGCAAGCTGGAGGCTAGCCTAGGCTACATGAGACCCTGTATTTAAAAGAAAAATAGGGCTGGATAGATGGCCCAGTGGTTAAGGGCATTGGCTGTTCTATAGCTCCTGAGTTCAATTCCCAGCATCCATAAGGCAGCTCACAATGTCTATAACTGTAGCCCCATGAGATCTAATACCCTCTTCTGGTGTGTAAGTATACATGCAAACAAAACACTCATATACATAAATAAATAAGTCTTTGCTGGGCAGTGCTGGACAGCTGGTGCTAATCAGAGAAACCCTATCTCAGGGGGTGGGGGTGTAGGAGCTGGGGGGAGGGGAAGGAAAATAAACAAACAAATAAATAATATCTATATAGCTACACTAATTATCAGGGTGTAATGACTCTCAGACACTAGGGTGCAATTGACAGACATTACCAGCCAGGGTTGGAGGACCAAGAGTCCCGTACTTAGCTGGGCGCCTCTGGCTCAGGGTCAGAAGGCTACAGTTGAGCTGTGGGCTAGAGACTCCTATTTCTTGTCCCAGGCTGTTCTTGAACTCATGATTCTCTTACCTCAGGCTCTCAAATGCTGGGACTACAGGTGAGTTCTACCATGCCCAGCTACCGTTTTGTTTTTCTATGAGACTCTAGCCATAGTCATCACAACCTGGAACTAGTGACAAAGAGCCACAGCAAACGCCACAGTCTGTGTTCACCAAACAGATGCTCCCCATCATACCATACACTGGGGCGCGGAGCACGACCAGGGTGTTCATACCAGAATGCTGGCAATGGGGGCCAACTTGGAGGTTGGATGCTACTGCATCACCTCACACAATGCACAGAGCAGAGTAATTCATGGTGGCAGCGTTATGATATGTAAAGTAGGGCGGTATACACTAGTAACCCTAGCACTTGGGAAGCTAGGGCAGGAGGATCAAAACCTTGAGGCCTGAATAGTAGGATCCTGACCATTATACGTTATTGTTAAGGTCTCACCTCTTAGGAGCTGAGGATGTCGTTCAGTTGGTAGTACACCTGCACGCACAAAGCACTAGGTTTGAGCCCCAGCCAACCACAGACTGGTGAGGTGGCCTCTACATGTGACCCTAGTACAAGGAAGCTAGAGGCAAGAGGATCAGAAGTTCAAGGTTTTTCTCAGTTACATAGCAAGTTTGAGGCCTGGGCTACATGAGACCCTGCCTCAAAACAAACAAGCAAACAACCTCACCGTCTAGAGTAAGCATTTCCCTCTTTTTTAGTTTTTGAACATTCATTTATGCATGTGCATGTAAGAGTGTGGGCATGTAAGGGCCTGTGCACCATAGTGGCAAGAGGAGAACTTGCAGGAGTCAGTTCTTTCCTTCTACCATGTGGGTCCTGGGGATTGAATTCAGCTCAGCAGACTTGGCGAGGCACCTTTATTCACGGAGCCATCTTGATACCTAAGAGTAAGCATCTCTAAAGTGATTGTTCCCCACATTGCTTCGTGTGATTTTCTTTTCCCTCCCTGGAGAGAGATGAACAAACATCTATTCATCTCAGATAGGGTACTAGTGATGGAACAAAGAAACAGTTCCAGCCAAGCCCAGGTTTGTAAACCAGTGAGCTTATTAGGGTTCCCTACAGGAGCCCAAGTGACTCAAAAAGCATCCCTAATAATGGCTCAGCCCATCATGGGTGACAGCCATCTCTGGAGCTTCCTGCCTGACAGAAAGGGTCTCCTTTCCCCAGCAATTGCTCACTGCTATTGCAAAGGTCAGAGGGGCCTGGGAACCCTGTAACTTCAAGAGCATCCTGAGCCTTAGGTTTCCCCTCCTCCCTTAGGAGAAAATATCTCAGTTCAGATGCTATATACCAGTAGTCACTTCTAAAATTGCTTTTTGTTCTTGTGGAAGCCACTGATAGAGACTGTGGTCTTTGAAGATTTATTTTAGAGAGTTGAGAATGGTGATGCTTGACTTTAATTCCAGCACTCAGGGGACAGAGGCAAAGGCAGGCAGATCTCTGTGAGTTTGAGGCTAGGGCTAGCCTGGTCTACATAGTTAGTTCTAGGACTATGTAGAGCAGTGGTTCCCAACCTGTGGACTGTTACCCCTTTTGAGAGTCATATACCAGATGATCCATAACCGTAGCAAAATTACAGTTATGAAGTAGCAACAAAATTTTATGGTTAGGGGTCATCACAATACGAAGAACTGTATTAAAGAACTGTATTCACAGCGTTAGAAAGGTTAAGAACTACCTGTGTAAGAGACCCCCATATCAAAAAAAAAAGAAAAGAAAAAGAAAAAGAAAAAGAAAGTTTCTCTAACATATAAAAAAGGAAGTTGACCAATCATTGAAATGTCACCTTGGGATAATTAATTTTACACGCAGGGTCTATATAACAAGCTCTGGTTTTCTCAGTTCAGCCTGTGTAACTCTGTCTTTGCGGCCTCACATATCTTGTCTATATCACAATGTGATTACAATTTTCCTGTAAGATCACATAGAAGTAGATGAGCAATGGAGTGACACCTGGCCAGGGCCAGTGCTATGCGGTGAGAAACCAATGTATAAGGCACAACTCCTCTCTGTCATCCTCGGTCATGTCCCCTGAATGCTCTGTGCATAGCAGGTGCTGGGGGGGGGGTTACAGAGGGGAGTGTGGGGCACTGTGATCAGAAAAAAACAGTGAGGGCCACAGCAGGAGCAAGCTGCACGGGCCAGTGAGCACTGGAGGCAGGGCAGACAGCTAGGAAGCCACAATGAGATGGCTTCATCTGTTAACTAGGCTAGAGGAGGAGGAGGAGGAGGGGAAGGGAAGGAGGAGGAAGAAGGAGAAGAGGAGGAAGAGGAGAAGGAGGAAGAGGAAGAGAAGGCGAGGGAGGAGGAGGAGGGAAGGGGAGGGGGAGGAGGAAGAGGAGGGAGAAGAGGAGGAGGAAGAGGAGGAGAAGGAGGAGAAGGAGGAGGAGGAAGAGGGCCTCAAGTGCCTCCATCACCAGTTAGTTTCAGCCAAGCCTTCCAACCAGGGAGGAGGAGACAAGTGTGTTAAAGAAAATTCACAGCTAAGGGGACCCTTGGAAGAAGCTTTGGTAGTTAGTGCTTGATGGTAGCTTCTTTTAAAAGGGCCAGATTAATTTTCTAATGCTGTTTTCTACTTTAATGGTATTGCTTTAATCATTAGAATACCACTCCGTTCCTTCAGGCAATAGGAAGCTATTGAAGATTTAATGAGATTCATATTGCTTCCATGTTGATGACTTCCTGCGTGTATATTAATCACTCCTGACCTTGATCTTAAATTCCTTCCCAGCGCAGATTCTCATCAAGCATACCTACTAGATCCCCTACGTTCACCAAATACCTGGGTCGTTTCCAAAAGCACATAAAAGGACATTCAATCGAAGGTTCTGTGTGTCACAATTTTCAGATCCCAGTTGGATTTGCCTTTCAATTCTCACCGAGTCCACAAATGCAGAAAACGCAGGAGTAAAATCTGTGAGGGTGAGATTTGGCTGTGTTTGAAATGGTCTTTTTTGCTGTGCTGTGCAGCAGACCTTGAACGTGACCTAATTATTGTCTAGGTCAGTATGTCCAACTGGCAACTCTCAGAGCCTATCCAGGCCACCCCTGTATGGGCACTCCGGCTGTTGAGCAGCAGGACTGGGCCTCTGGCCGAGGCTTCACTGGCCCCTTCCTTTAGTTCAAGCCCACCCCCTCCTGCCACAGAAGCCTGGGAACCCTGGGCTGGCCACCTGGTCTCTCCACACCCCTCATTTATGCATCTGCTCCAATTGTCTCCTCAAGCACCTTAACAGATTTCCTAAGCAACGGTCAAATTAGGACCCAGGTCAGGAGTTAGAGAAAGTGGAAGGAGAAGTGAGGAGTCTCAAGAGTCTGAGGAGATGAGAGAGCTGAAAGGCAGGCAGCAAGCCCACAACCCCCCAACGCCCCCCAAACCCCACTCCCCATCAGCCAGAGGCTAAGAATTAGCAGGTTAGAAGTGGGGGGTGGGGAGGCAATCCTGAGGGACAGGACAGAGCAGGAAGGAGCAGGTGAAGCAGCTAGTGTGCGGCAAGCTCTCTCTGTGAGGTGCAGCAGAGACACGTCTGCCTGGGAAAGAGACCATGTGTGAGGATGAGCACTCTGGAAGAGGAGGCAGCCACTCAACCTTAGAGGCTGACCACGGGAGCCATGAAATGACAAGGCTGACATGGCCATGAAGCATGCTTTTCTGACATAAATATTTTATAACAAATATGTTTGTAAGGATGAGAGTGTACTCCAGTAGTAAACATGATGTCTTGGGGTCAATCCTTAGCTCAACTAAGAACAAAAATACCAACAAAAAGGCTTACACTCCACATATTATACCACTTTGAGATTATTTTAGGATGTCCCAAATGTATCCGTTTGTTGGTAACTTCACTGCCTTGTTTATGCCAGCCAGTCACTCTCCCAAACAAGATGTGGCCTCAGCCCCATTTTATGCATATTTTAAATATGGCATGCCCCAACTAAGAAGTTGGAAAGTATTCCCTATGATGACTGTGGGTGCTTGCCACTTACTTTAAACATTAGGGTTTTTGTGGACTGAAGAGACGGGTAAACAGTTAAGAGCACTGGACCCATATTCAATCCCGGCACCCACATGGCTGCTCACAACTATTGGTGTTTCCAGTTCCATGCTATCTGATGACCTCTACTGACCTCCATGGACACCGCACGAGTGTGCCACACAGGCACACTCAGGAAGAACACCCAAATGCATAAAATCAAATAAAAAAAGAGTTAAAGACATTGCTTGTTTATAACTAACTGGCTTTTCAACTTTTTATGTTTGTTTTTGAAGAACTAAACCCTGAATGTAGTAGACACACATTCTTCGTGCGGAACAAATTTAGCCCTAGCTCAATTATTTGGTTCCATCTCTAATAATGTATATTTTGAAGACAAAGAAGGTCTGGGGAGTCTGTCAGCTCCGGCCCCCACCATTGTGCCCCATGCCCAACTATTTTGGCATCCTCTAGTCAAGACTTCCCATTTGCTGGGCAGTGGTGGCGCACGCCTTTAATCCCAGCACTGGGGAGGCAGAGGCAGGCGGATTTCTGAGTTCGAGGCCAGCCTGGTCTACAGAGTGAGTTCCAGGACAGCCAGGGCTACACAGAGAAACCCTGTCTCGGGGAAAAAAAAAAAAAAAAGACTTCCCCTTTCACCCTCTCCTGAGACTAACTCCCTTGTGTTTGATCAGAACGGTCAAAGGGTAGTGGTCCTGCTTTGTGTCTTTTAAGATCTGGGGACTTCTGTGGGGTTTTTTGTTTGTTTTGTTTTTGGAGACGGGTTTCTCTGAGTAACCATGGCTGACCTGGAACTCACTCTGCAGACCAGGCTGACCTCCAACTCAGAAATCCATCTGCCTCTGCCTCTGCCTTCTAAGCGCTGGATCAAAGGCGTGCGCCGTAACTGCCCAGCTGACTTCTGTTTTAAACAGATCGATCCACTTGTCATTTTAGCTTCACTTTCTCTTACTGCGTTCTGGTGATACCAGTTGGTTCCTGAGAAACCTCATCTCTGCGCTGCATGAGTGCTAGTCCCTTACCTTGGTTCTCCAAGCCATTTAACACCCATCCTGAACACTTTAGCTCTGGGTCTCTTCGGTAACCTGTGGTCTCTTCGGACCTTGTAGGCACTGCCCTTCTTCTGTAAGAGAGGCAGGGCTCAGGGTATAGTCAGTGGTAGAGCACTTGCTTAGTGTTTGTCTCTGGATTCTGTCGCCAGCACCACAAAGGTAAATAAGTAAATAAACAAACAAATAAATAAGAAGCAGTAAAAGTGGGCATGTGCTTGGGTCCCCAGCCTCCGAGGTGAGGTTTATACATCTCAGGCAGAAATACTGTTTTTAGATATAGTCTACCTTCTTTCATTTCACTCCAGTTTGACACTTTTGTGGCGTAACTTTGATCTAGTTTTCAGTCTTTTTTCCTGTACCCGGTGACAGGTGACCAACTAAATAACTTTCAGGGTTTTAACCCCTTCTGATGTGATGGAAACGTCACATCCTGCAGTAATAAAACATTCCTTGTCCCCTACTGCTTGCAGCCCAGGGGAAGGTTCAGAGTGGGAGGCAACAAATGGGAAGGGCTGTGATCAGTGAATGTGGGGTTCAGAGTAAGCCACCCACGGGGTCTTAAAGGATCAGACAAGGCAATGTTTCAGAAGCCCTAACGGTTGGTGCTAGTGAAGAACAAGATTATTGAAGTTAGAGGAGCAATTGTCAACGTCCTAAGATGATGAGAACATGGGTCAAGGATCAGGTTTTAAGTGAAAGAACACAACAGGTCTTTGGGATGAGTCCATTACCATCATGACCGGGAGCATGGCGGCAGACAGGCAGGTATGCTGCTAGGGCAATGAAGCAGGTGGGGAGGGAGGGAGGGAGGGAAGGAGAGAGAGAGAGAGAGAGAGAGAGAAAGGGAGAAAGAGAGAGAGAGAGAGAGAACTAAATGGCATGGGCTTTTGAAACCTCAGAGCTCACTCCCAGTAACACACCTCCAACAAGGCTACATCCCTAATCCTTACCAAACAGGTCCATGAAATGCAGACCAAACATCCAAATATATTAATAGCTTATGGACCCCATTCTCATTCAAACTACCACAGTGTCTCAAGCAGAGAGGTAGATACACACAGTTTGTATAACGAGGTGTATTTCATTATGCTGAGGGTCCTCACAGAAAGTTCACACTCTAAATTCCTAACTACGGTCCTAAGCCTATCTCCCCAAAGCTGCTCACCTGTGTGACATATCTTAGCTAAAGGTCAGGTCCGGTCTCTAACGGAAGTCTCTGATTTGATGGGCAAGATCCTGGGAGAGACTCTCCAGCCACAGGGCAGGTCAAGGTAGAGTGTCTCTCCAGATGTGCAAAGCAGAGCATTGCTCTTGGTCTCTCCTTATATACTGTCCAGTGGGTGTCGTGGGGTTCTAGGCCTGTATCTGTTTACCTTGACTGAGTGATCTCACTGGGTTCTGGTTATCAGGTGCAGCCTTAGGTGTAGTGGGGATCCTGACTAAGACATTTTTACATGTCTAAAGGCATTTTTTTTAGTATGTTCATTACACACAGGTCCCAATATCTCACTTAAGCACACACCCTCAATAACCAAACATCTTTCCACACGACTGCCACTTCTTCTAGGTTCTACTACATCCCAACAGCACCATGGCTGATGGCCATGCCTTTAACACATGGGCATACCAGGGACATTTCAAAGCCACAGTGCACTGCTGAGAAAATAGACTAGCAAAGGAGGCTTTCTTTTATGTTGCTGGTATTTAGTAGTGCATCCCTAGGGAGCCAGGTGTCTTAGTTACTTTTCTATTGCTGTGATAAAACACCATGACCAAAAGCAAGGGGGGGGGGGGGGGGGGTTTATGTCATCTTACAGCTTAGAGTACATTATCCAGAGAACTCAGGGCAGGAACCTGGTGGCAGGAACTGACACAGGGACCATAGATGGGTGCTGCTTACTGGCTCCTCATGAGTTGCTCAGCCTGCTTATAGAATCTAGGACCACCTAGTTAGGGGTGGCACCATACACAATGGACTGGGCCTATCCACATCAATCACCAAGCAAGAAAGTCCACCACAGATTTACCTATAGGCCAAACCTATATAGGCATTTTCTCAACTGAGATTCTCTCTTCCTAGATATGTCTCTAGTTTGTGTTAAGGTTACATAAAACTGGCCAGAGCACTAGACTTGGTTGTAAAGGACTATAATCCCAGTTTCTTGGGAGACTGAAGTAGGAGGATCACAAGTTTATAGCCTGGGATGAGCAATTTAGTGAGACCCAACGAGAGAGAGAGAGAGAGAGAGAGAGAGAGAGAGAGAGAGAGAGAGAGAG
>JADRCH010000029.1:5572427-5597593 GCA_019843965.1 Rhynchomys soricoides | reverse complement strand
GAGAGAGAGAGAGAGAGAGAGAGAGAGAGAGAGAGAGAGAGAGAGCGCTGCACTGGGGGAGGGACCCAGCCAGGGCTGGAGTGCTTGCAGCACATGTAGTCCCTGGTACCTCAGGAATAACAACAAAAATCACTGGAGAATTATTTAATTTGAGCTGTTTAAATGAATCATTTTAAATGGCAGAAATTAGCCTATACTCAATCAGAAGAGAACCTGAGATTTTCAAAATTGAAGTCTGGTTGCCTTTTGTGAAGTTGACAACAAATGGCTCTCCTGTTTTGTCAGTAGGAAAGTAATAATTTAGTGGCTCTGAGAATTGCTTCCGGGGAGTCAAACAATTATGTTGACATAAATTTATACATACACACACATATGAAGCCACAAATGATGAAAAGTGTATTTTGTTCTTGTCTGCAAGACTGAATTGATCTGTTACTTAAAAACAACAGGGCTAGCAAGATGGCTCAGTAGGTAAACGTGCTTGTCTCATAAGCCTGATAACCTGAGTTCAGTCCTCACAAGAAGGAGAAAACTGACCCCTGGGAATTGTCCTGTGACCTCTAGGTGTGCACTACGATGCACTCGTGCGTGCATTCACACACACGTATCATATATACACAATAATACCAAAGAAAAATTAAAACAACAACAGGGTCTTAGAGATGTAACTCGTAGGTGGAGTGCTTGCCCAGCCTTGCACAAAGCTCTGGGTGCAATCCCCAACACCACACAAACCAGGTGTGGTGATGCATGCCTGCAATATGGGTACTTGGGAGGGGGAATAAAGAGGATCAGAAGTTCAAGGTCACCTTCAGCTACACTGAAAATCTAAGTGCAGCCTGGGCTACTTGGGACCCTGTTTCAAGCATCAATAGCATAAACTTTTACTCCAGAACTTGGCAACTCCACGTTTCAGTTTTTTGTTTGTTTGCATTTTCTTGTGTAGGTAAGAAGGACATGGATCCTTTTTAGAATTTCTACTGAGGCCTCATGGACTGGAAAGAGACATGAGACTTCAACTCTATGGGGTGCTTAGAAGGAAAGCAGTCTGATTTTGGAGGGGGAGTCACTTCTCCGTCTTTACTCTCAAATAACTTAATCAAAAGATTTAACGTTTCATTGTAAACAGTCTCAAAAGTCAAAATTGATGTCACCTGCAGAGAAAGCTAAAGAGCCATGAGTATTGTTTTGCCCAGCAGTTGAAATCATTTTTTTTTCCAGAGTCCCACCATAATGAAAGAGTTTTCTTGTACTTCTTAAAAACTAGAACTGAGTGCTAATTCTGATGACTGTCAGTTCCTGTGGGGTGTTTACACAAAGGTACTTTTAACTGAAGAGTCATTTTTAGAGCAATTACAGAAAAGGCTAGACAGGGAAGAGGCAGCTCAGGGCCCGAGGGTAGGGGTTAAGGTTTATTGACAGGACAGGGTCAGGCTGTTGCTCCCTAACCACTGCCCCATGTACCTGCCCTCCGGATACACCCGAGACCTCCCCGGCCTCTGCTCCCGCCACAGGCCCAACTGTCCAGACTTTGGGGAAAGAAGGAAGGGAGAGTAGGCATGCTGACACATCCCAGTTCCTTATTGAAATGCAAGTTGGAAAATATTTATATATATTTTTCTGGCCCAGATGTTGTGTTACATTAAGAAGAAGCCTTAAAAACACACAAAGCATTGTCTGTTCTTTCCACTTTGTAGTTTGCAATTATTGCATCCCGAAGAAAGAAATTGCCTGCCTAAGTAGTCTTTTAATTTCATTTTTTAGTTTTGAGTTACAGGTTTCTGGCAAGCTCCGTGACCACTACTGTTACCTGGTGGCGCCTATATTTCATCAAATTTAGACATGCAGACTACCTGGACCTCGGCCCAGATGAACTGTTGTGACTGATAAACATGATCCTGCCCTGCCCCCACGAGCACTCCTGCTTTTCCCTTTAAGGGAATCCAAGACTCAGAGTCACAGGATCCCCAAGGGAGCGAGAGAAAAATGTGTTCCGGCATTCACATTTGCTCTGTGGTTTTCTCCCGGCCTTGCTGCTTGCCCAGGGGCTGCTGAACACCCCAGCAGTGCCCTCACTTCGCCAGGCTTGGTAATTACTGGAGGGAACATTTTTTGTTTTGTTTTGTTTTTAATAAAAACAAGCAGAGGCATCTATCAGGACTCACAGCAAAGGCAGAATTTGTTTGACATCTTCTGATTGCTGCTTACAAAAAGAGTGACAGCAGTTATTAAACAAATAAAAGAAAAGATGGCGTTTGTTGGTAGTTTTCGGATAGCTTAAGAATATCCTCGGTATTTTTTCTGCTTTGCTCGCATGCCTAAGAAATAATAGTCATTAATTTCTGAAACCTGGATTGTGTTACATTAGGAATCATGAAAATCCGGATATTAAGCAAATATATGCTTTTTAGCTGTGTAATTGACAGGGGCTTTTCCTTGCATGGAGTATGTTTCAAACACTTGTTTTTAAGATTGCAGAGTGAATATTACCAGCCAATGTAATTAAACATAATTGCATTCCCTATGTGAATTATTTTTAGTCTCTTTTAAATGCATTCATCATTATTTTCCTCTATTCTAGTTATTCTTATAGGTTTTGCCTTGATAAAAGGTTATGGGAAAAAAATGTCTACTTGCTTAGAACCAGTCAGAAGTCATGAATTTCATTTCAGGTTAATGTAGAAGTTTTGAAATGAAGATTTGGTGCACAATCAAGTAGGAAAACCTTTACAGTAACTGCTCAGGGGCTGGAGGTTTTGTTCTCTTATGTTACTGTGATCTGAGAAAATGAATGACTCCCTCAGACCTAAGTCATCCCACTGGGAAATGTTACAGTCACTCCAGGCCCTGTCCTCCATGTGGCGGCATCGGATTCCCACCTCCAAGGGTCCTGATGAGGATGCAGGGATGGGGGGCAGAGCGCATCCCGATGTTGGTCGTAGTTTGTATCTTTGTAGGTTGGAACTCACCAGATGGTGCACTTAGGATTTGTCCTGCCTGCGCTGTGAAAATTTTACCTCCCACCCCTGAGAACTGACCTGTAAGTATGTATTAGAGCCTTTACAGTTCAAGGAAATGAAGGCTGAAGTATGGCAAGCTGCTCTTGATCTTTAATTTTGTTTTGAAGTGCATTTTGAAAGAGGAGGAAAAGAAAAGCTGGGTGGCACTGCGTGTCCACGCCTGCAATCCCAGCACTTGGGAGGCAGGAGGCTCAGGGGTTAAGGACAGAACAACAGAAAAGATGGGCCCATGGGTAGGTGGCGGGATGTGGAGAAATGCCCTAAAGATGGTGTCCAGTGAAGTGTGGGCGAGCCCAGGAGGTTAGTGTGAGTGTTCGCTGTAAAATCCTCTCAGTCTGCATATGTTTGACATTTTCTATAATGAAATGTTGGCTGAAGTTACAGCCTAGTGGCGGAGGACCTGCCTAGCATACGTCCAGCCCTGCGTTTCATCTATAGCACTTGGCTGTGCTCACCAAGGACCTGTGTATCTCTACTTTAGTCACTCTTAACTCAAATTAAGAACACTTGGGTTAGTACCAAAAGGGGGAGGAATATAAATGTAGCCAGAAAAAACACCCACCTCATAACATTCTCTGGTTACCTGCTGAGACCATTACCAATCCTGGATGCCAAGGACATCTTTACAAATGAGACAGGCTAAGAGAAACCAAAGCCAGGAAGCCCAGCCAATGACCTCTCTGGTCAGAAAAAAGTTGGCCTCCAGACCCTCACCATGGCAAAGGGTTGTTTCTCCTGATCCATGATCCTCACCAACTGTGAGCAGGTGACACTCTACTGTATTCCTGTATTAAGGTCCTATCAAATAAAAAACGGCTCTCGGTTTTCAGCCAGATCCAGAAATTTGGCCATAAACACCTCCACCTTAACACCATGCCAAGCTATCTCTTATGTCCTGAGATAGCTCATTTTAAGGTACACTGGACCCACAAGTACTTATATGTGTGTGTGTTAATCTTGAAGGGTTCAAAGAGTAAGTTAGGTTCTAGTGGAATTTGAAGCAAACTTAGAAAGCTAGTGATTATGTATTTTAGAAGTGAGGTCGTGTCATGGACATACATGGTACTTGGACAGCACACTGAAAATCAAGATCTGAGATGCAAAAAGAGTGTACTTCTTTCTGAGTCTGAACTCTGACCAATTAATTTATCCCTGATCTTTGATTTTCACACTTGGGAGCTCAAGAACAAAGTCTGATGCTGAATGACCTGTCGTGGTTCTCAGACATTAATTTATATAAGAATTATCATGTAAGAAATTTTATGTATGGAAATAGTAATGTTGGGGTTCAAAACAGAGCTTCCTGAATCTGTGTCTGTACTGCAAATCTGCATTTTGTTAACATCCAGAATAATACTTGTAGGGCCTTTGGGCTATAGCGACAGGGTATAGCTTCAGAGGTTTAGATTTTTATTTTGTTTTCAGCAGGGTCTTTCTGTGTTGCCAAGCTGGCCTCAGACTCATGGCTCTTTCTGTCTTAACCTCCCAAGCAGCTGGGATTATAGGTGGCTAATGTGGATGTGCTCTGATGGGGTAATAGAGTAATTGACACACCCATGGTTTTTTGCTATGGAAAAAAAAATTAAACATATATTAGACCGTAGAATATAAGGAAATTCCACAAGTTATGTAATCTCTACCATCTATACACATCTGCTCCTTGTACCCCTTCTCAGTAAATGTGTGCATGCAGTGTTAGGTGTGTTATTATGTCTGTAAATGTTTTAGTAGGCATCTCTAATATATTAGAACATATGTACTTTAAAATCCATACTAGTATAGAGGCTGGGGCAATGGCTCAGTGGTTACTCGCAGCTCAAGGGTGAGGACTGGAGTGTAGATCCCTAGACACCCCATAAAATACAGGCATTGCAGCTCTCTGTAATCCTAGCACTCAGGGGCAGTGATTTGGGATCCCCACACCAAGCAGACTAGCTAGCCTGGTAGGAATTGGCAAATGCAGGTTCAGTGAGAGACCCTGCCTCAATAAAATAGGGACTGGAGATATGGGTCAGAAGTTCAAAGCACCTGTTGCTATGGTTAAGAACCAGAGGTCAGCTCCCAGTACCCACCTGAAGTGGCTCACAGATACCTGTAACTCCAGCTCCAGGGGATCCGATGCCCTCTTCTGGACTCCACAGGCACTGCTTGCATGTGCATATACATACACATGTACATACACAAAATAAAAATAAATCCTTAAAGAAATAAAGTGGAGATCATTTAAGGAAGACATCCAACGTCAACCTTGAGTCTTTTTCATGCACATATGTGCATGCACACCCTGTAGAAGTGTGATCCCACACACGCGTGAACGCACAAACTCATACACCACATATTACCACACACTGTGTGTGCATTGTGTAATGTATATATTCTCACACATACCATCACTAAACCTTACAGACTTTGAGAATATTCTTAGTAACCATTATGTAATGCCTAGATTCCCTTGATTGCCTTTTCATAGAGTAGTTGCTGGGTCTAAAAGGAATTGAACGCGATTGGCTGTCTTTACCCCTTAGTCTTAGGTTCTTCCTCCTGCCTCTTTATTTCCTTTGTGGCTTGTGTATTGGAGATACCAGATCATTGTGCTATAGATGTTCTAGGTGTCCGTTTTCCTGACTCCTCCCTCCCGTTTCTCACGAGCACTGTCACAGCTTCTTCCTCCTCTTACCGTGCTCTTACCAACCATCATTGCCGAAATCCTTCTGTTTTCTAGTTTTGTTTGTTTGGTGACAGGGTCACTCTGTAGTCTGGCTAGCCTGGAAGTAAGTCTCTGTAGCCTAGGCTGGCCTCAACCTCGCAGCAGTCTTCCTGCACTGAGAGTGTAGGCATGCACCACTGTGTCTGCCAAAAGCTTTTAAGCAAGAGTTGTTTTTTTTTTTTCCCCTTGTCTTTCCTTTCTATTTTTGGGGGGGAGGGAGGGTATGGAAATTGGACCCACAGTTTTTTTGTGTGCCAGGCAAGCACTCTGCTGCTGAGTTTGAAATCCATTCTTTCCTTAAGGAAACTTCTGTATTTCCTGGTTGTTCATGAACCTCTCCCTCTCATCCCAGATTTCTTTTCTAAGTTAAGCTTTTTGTGTTTTGTTTTGTTTTCTTTTTTTGTTTGGTTTTTCGAGACAGGGTTTCTCTGTGTAGCCCTGGCTGTCCTGGAACTCACTTTGTAGACCAGGCTGGCCTCGAACTCAGAAATCCGCCTGCCTCTACCTCCCGAGTGCTGGGATTAAAGGCGTGTGCCACCACTGCCTGGCTCTAAGTTAAGCTTTTAAAACATTACAGTTAGCTGCCTTCTAGATGTACTGTTTGCTACAGAAAATAGAAAGGCTTTTTGCTTTCATATCATAGTTTTATTTGTGTGTATGGTGGTGGTGTCGCTCTGTGTGTGTGTGTGTGTGTATACATGCTCATGTAGGTGTATAGGTGCATGTATGCTTGTGCATGTGTGTGCACATGCATGTAAAGCCCAGAAATCAATATCAGAAATATTCCCCAGTCACTCTCCACCTTATTATTTGAGACAGGGTCTCTCATTAAATCTGGAGTTTATCAGTTCAGCTAGGTTGAGTGACCTGGGAGCTCTGAGGATCGATCTTCTTGTCTCTGCCCCTCCAGTGTTGGGATTAGAGGTGTGTGCTATCACTACTGGCTTTTAAAAACTTGGGTGTCAGGTTCTGAATTCAGGCCCTCGTGATCGCAGCACATGCAGTTGCCAACTAAACCCTCTCCCCACCCCTGTGGCTTCATTGTTAATTCTTTTTTAATTTTAAAAATTGTATTCTTGTGTATGAGCATTTTGCCTACAGATATGTATGTGCACTAGAGTCGTGTTTGGTGCCCTCAGAGGTCAGAGGACGGTATTTGATCCCTTGGAATTGGAATTACAGATAGTTATGAGCTAACAGATAGGTTCTGGGAATCAAACTTAGGTCCTCTGGAACAGCAGCAAGAGTTCTTAACCTCAGAGCTATTTTTCAAGTCCCTTATTTTTATAATACAATATTTTCAAAATGTGTTCATAAGTCAAGTGTGGTGGCTCACATTTGTAAGACAGAGGCAGATGGGTCTCTATGGGTTTAAGTCTTGACTGGCCTACATAGTGAGTCCCTGACCAGCTAGGAACTATATAATGAGAACTTGTCTCAAACAAAACAAAACAATAACAAAACCCACTGTTGCCTCTGGGCATGTGGATAGCTCTTTTAACAAGAAAGTAAAGCACAAACTTTTAAAGTTAGACTCTAAAAGAAATTTCAGGTACAAAGTATTAAGGATTTTATGAGACTGGAGAGTCCTAAAGAAAGAGAGGGACAGATCCCAACAGCTGCACCCCCACAGTTGAACAAGTGATTCCAGTGCCTGGTGGAGGTGCAGCATGTCTCCCACCACTCCCCAGGGAGGCCGGCAGGACACAACTACAAAATGGATAAAAGGCTTCCAGAGAAACAGCGGAGAGGGTAACAGGAACTTGGAAGAGCACGTCAGAGGATGGTCCAGAAGCCTCACTGATGAAGTGACATTTGAGCTGAGGTCTGAGAGATGTGAATGAGCCAGGGATGTGAGGAGCTGGTGAAAGGGCAGACAGAGACAGAAGGGCTTAGTGTGTCTGAGGATCAGAAGGGGGCCCCTCTAGCTGGAGGGCAGTGAGAGACAGCAAGAATGGAGCCATGGCAGGCTGCAGAGGTGGGGCCAGACTTGCAGCCCTGTGGGCCACCGTGAAAATTTGGAGCTCTGTTCAAGAAGCCTTGGGCAAATGCTTAGAGCTTTAAGCAGAGAACTCTGGAGTTGTTCCCAAGGGCTTTCCTGAGAAAAGGAATTTCCTACAGATATTCGAACTCACCCCCCTAACCACCCCCACCCTGTGTCTGTGTGTTTAATGACCTTATCCTATCTGTGGTCTGCACTCTCGTCCTTGGTTTATCAGAAATGTCATGGGCGTCTCTGAGAGGAAGATTTATAGAGAAAAATCAGTTTGTTTTACTGTGGACTGTTGACAGATTGAGATATATAAACATCAGGAGTTAGGATAGAAAAGTAATTTCTTAGGAGTGAAAAGAGAAGGTCTGTGTGTTTTTAATCTCATTATAAATATGAATTCAGTTCAGTAACTTAAGAGCATTGCTGGGTATGGTGGCTCATGGCTATCATCTCAGTACTTGGGAAAGGGAGGCAGGAGGAATTCTGTGACTGAGGTCAGCCTGGGCTACATAGTGAGCTTTAGGCTAGCAAGGATTACAGAATGAGATACTGTCTCAAAAACAAAATTTTAAGAGCATTAAAAATATATTTTGAAAGCCTTTAATCCCTACATTCTGGAGGCAGAGGCATGCAGATCTCTGAATTCAAGGCCAGCCTCGTCTACATAGCGAGTTCCAGGACAGCTAGGGCTACACAGAGAAATCCTGTCTTGAAACAACAACACACACACAGACATACAGTCACACACACACACACACACACACACACACGCACATATATACATATTTTGAGCCAGAGTGTAACTTAGTGGTGAAGCACTTACTTAGCCTATATGTGACTCCCAGTACTGCAGGAATAAAAAGGATTCTAAGTTAATCATAATCAGTATGTGGCTTTAATCATATGTTTAGTATTGAAACAACTTTACAGACAACTTTTAGTCAGCATAGCTTGAACAAAGTTGAAAGTAGAAAGATAAAAGACCATGTATGTCCAGACCTTAAGAAGGCAGGAGATGTTCAGTCAGACTCCACAGTTTACAACTGCTAATAATCATAAATAGTACTTCTTTTCTTCTAAAATGTTTATGTTTGGGGGAAATATATACCTACAAAAACTTGAACTATAAATCTCCAGTCTCTTTTCATTCTTGCTTATTTATAAAATGTAGGCAAAGAGAGACTAGGAGAAACGGATTGTATCTCAGGAAAACCTGTTTATTTATTTTTTAGTTTTTGGTTTTTTGAGACAGGGTCTCACTACATAGCCTTGGCTGGCCTGGAACTCACTCACTGTGTAGACCAGGCTGAACTAATAGAGATCCACTTGCTTCTGCCTCCTGAGTTCTAGGATCAAAGGCATGCACCACCATGCCTGACTTCCCTCCTTCCTTCTCTCCCTCTATACTTCCCTCCCTCCCTTCTTAAATTACAGAGAGGAAATGAACTAATGCAGATGTAAATAAGAAGGTCCAAGGGTGTATGGACACAATATTGCTACCATGTCACAGAAGGGACACTCTTCCCTAACCCCTAATTGTATCCTTAACCCATAAGCCCCAGCCTTGGGCTTCATTAACTGAAGGTGTGAAGTGGATGTGTCTGGCTTCTTAACAGCTCAGTTGTGTCACGTGATGTTTTTCTGGACGCTGTCTTATGAGAGGGCATGTGATGGTTTGCTGAAAACAGACACTAGAGAGGGCTTGTGGTATTTAGAGAATGGAACCCCACAAACAATGCATTGCTACACCGTACAGCGCTCCCGCTTCTTCTCTGGGCTTTGATTCAGAGAGAGAAACACGCCAAAGAACTTCTCTCGGCATTCTGGGTATTCTGGCTGCTTCTGCTGACTCTTGCAGATTTGTCAAAGCCTTGTGGTTTCTGCTGGATCAAGCCTCTGCTACTGATTCATGTTTGGTATTTGCTATTGAACTGGACTGCCGGTATCCTGAAAACGAAGAGTGGAATCCTCCAAGGAATTACTTCTAAACAGGTCCACAACCCCCTTTTCCTATTTACCTTTCCCCCCAACCTCTGGTCTATGGGCTAGAAGGGAGATTGAAGTGTTTAAGAACCCTAAATAAAGTAGGTTTTGAAAAAAAAATTCTAAGCCTACAAAAGTGTTTTTCTATTTGTGTGTCTATGTGCTCTGGTGTACACACCAGTGTGTGGAGGCCAGAAGTCAGTGTTAAGTGTCCTCTTCCATTGCTTTCTGGGTTATGCTTTGAGACAGGGTCTCTCAGTGAACCTGGCTGGCCAGTGGCCCCTAGGATCTGCTTGTCTCCAATGTGGGTTACGACACTTGACTTTTATGTGGGTATCAGGAATCTAGGGGTTCATGTTTGAGCAGCAAGCACTTCTCCCTTTGAGCTATCTCCTCAGCCTGAAGGTGTCTGTCTAATTCAAATCCTGGCTCTGTGTCGGGTTTTGTAAGAAAGTTGTGAGCTATGGTAATGCAGTCAGCAATTACCTTTCTGCCTTTTATCTTAATTTAGATGCGAGAGAGCAATATCAATTAGCAGGAAATAATTCTATTCCTTAAGCAAGTTTTCATTTCTTTTATTCTTAAAAATGAAAATGAGTTTAGCTTTTCCAAATATTTAACTGTATGTGATTCATTTGTTAAAGAATGTCTTAATTCTACAATTGAACGCACTCACCTGCATGCATGTATGTATGTGTGCGCATCGAGTATTAAAAATACATTTCTATTGCATAGTTTAAGAAATTGTGCTGGAGAGTAAAGAGTGAATGACAGTTTAGGAAAGCTTTGACTTTAAGTCTTCAAAGCTTCATAATTCAAAAATACTCCACCAAAAGGGAAGGCTGTCCACAGCTACGCCCCCAGATTATGTATAAAGTCGGTTTGTTAACAAATGTCATGATTTAAAATCATTGAAAAGATCCACTACCTCCAGGCTGTCTCCCCTCCAGCCTGCTTGAGCCCTCACATGTCCAACCCTGAATTACTTCTTGGTGAGGCAGTGCCTCATAAAGCTTAGAGTAAGAGCTGAGATCATTCCCACCTTGCAAAGGTCACTTTCGAAGGAACAAGTTGGATATGTTTGCAGTGCTCTTGGTGGAAAACAGGAGCCATTGCCCACTTGAAGTTCTAAAAGAAGGCTTTAGGCTCCGGGGAAGGCAGGCCAAGTCTGTTTTCACAGTTATAATTATGAAATGCTCACTTAGGCAAGAGTCATACTTAAAACTGTAGTACTATGTTCATTTAAGTTATAAAATGATTATAAGCAGAAGATGCCATTCCTGCATGCTGTCTCTTTTTTAAATAGAAAACCAAAATGTTTGCAGAATAATCTGGTCCTTTGCTTCCTCCACAGTCTGTGCGTACCATCCAGACAGCAGTATAGTCGAGTTTTTGGATGGGTTTTTGGCAAGAATACAAAGGAGCTTTATGTAGCTCATCTCTGATGCTTTTCACTGAGTATCAGAAGGAAAGGGGAGGATTTGTGGACCTGATCAAAACAAGGAAGTCACCCAGTGACTTAAACAGGCACACTGCAGACTGTGAGTACGGAATAAAGCCCTCTGCCCAGGTCTGCCCAGCCATGGGAATAACCAGTCGGTTCCTGTGTGTGTCTTGTCAGACAGTCTGTGCTTTTTGCAGGCCTGATGGTTACCTGCTGTCTCTTTTTATAGCATCTGTGTGCTTTGTTGTTACCCGGCTGGTCAGACATGTGTAGCAGTGCCCTAGGGCACCAAGCGTGCCCTGGGGGAGCTAAGTGCTGCCAGATGTAGGGGGCAAAGGGTTGATTCACAGGGCCGTAATTTCAATGGCTAATTTCACCTGTTTTCTTTGGGTTTGGGTTTCATTCTTCAGGACAAATCCATTTGGGGTTGGGGTTTCTCCCCTTTAAATTGCAATCCTGTCTTGTTACCTATAATCACCCAGCCCCGTCCTACCCCCAAAGTGAAAATGTGAGAATAAGAGACTGGAGCAGACAAACAATTTGTTAAGTCAGGTAATTAATGTTTTTACATGATAATAAAAGTTAGAGAGCTACAGGGCTGATCGAGAGAGAGCTCAGAGGTTGCCTCAGAGGTTACCGGACCAGGCTCCCAACCAAACGTCAGAAGGTAAAACTTTGGAGAGTCTGGAATGGTGGAGATACAAGGGAAAAAGAAGGAAGCTTCCCAAACAAACAAATGACTAGGGAGGAAAAAGAGAAGAATTTGTTTAAAACAGCAGGTGAAACAAGTCGAGCAAATGCAGTAGGCCTTATGGATCTTGTTTTACTATAAATTTTGTGCTGAATTTTTGTTGTTGTTTTTGAGAGAGGATTACTCTATATAGCTCTGGCTATCCTGGAACTTGCTCTGTAGACCAGGCTGGCCTCGAACTCAGAGATCCATCTGCTTCTGCCTCCTGAGTGCTGGGATTAAAGGTGTGGGTGACCACTGCCCGGCTTGTGTTAAATTTTTAAAGAAACGAAAGGATAATATGTGAGGATTGACCAATTATTTGATGAGTCTAAGGAATCCTTATTTTTTAGTATGTTAGTATTATCTTGTTAAACCATTAAAAATAACTGTTGCCCCTTAGATATGCATACTAAAATGAATGCTGACGAATGAATTAATGTAGTATTTGGGATTATCTTTAAAATAGTTAAATTATTTTTAACCTAAAATTGGTCAGAGTAGTTTGCTGAAACTTCATGTTGGTTATATAGCATCTGTTGTACCAATATGCTTGCTCGTGTGTGTGTGTGTGTGTGTGTGTGTGTGTGTGTAAAATAGCTGTAAAAAAAAGTGCTTGCAAAATAGGTTGAGAGTCCTGTGTGGTGCTTATACCTGTAAGCTCTACATTTAGGAGGCTGAGGTAAGAGATGTCAAAAGTTTGAGGCCCGTCTGGGCAACATATTGAGAATCTGACTCAAAAAAAAAGAAGAAGAAAGAAAGAAAAGAACAGAAAGAAAAACAAAAAGAAAGAAAGAAACAAAAGAAAAGCAGAGGGAAAAAAAGGCTTAGTTAGATTTGCCACTTATAATGTGTGATTTCAAAAGATCCTTTAAATTCTGTGCACCCCCACTTTGGGATTTGCAGGGGATTTTTTAAATTACTTATTTATTTTTAATTTTATGTGCATTGGTGTTGCCTGCATGTATGTCTGTGTGAGGGTGTCAGATCCCCAGGAACTAGAGTACAGACAATGGTGACCCACCATGTGGTTGCTGGGAATTGAACTCAGGACCTCTGGAAGAGCAGCCAATGGTCTTAACCACTGAGCCATCTCTCCAGCCCCCATGAGGGTTTTTTTCCCCCTTTGTAAAATAGGTACATCTCAATTTTCCTTGCACAAGTTGTTAGACCAAATTAAAGAAAATGTATGAGATTCCTTCATTAATGGCTTCTTCAAATATGTCAGCTGCGTTGTTTTTAGTATTCAAAAGGATGCAGTGGTTTTTGATTGTGTTTTGGTGAGGGGACCGGGAGATGTTTGGTATGATTTGGTCCTTGAATGGTGTCCAGGCTGGCCTCAAATTCTCCATCCTCCTGCCTCAGCCTTTCAAGTACTAGGATTACAAATGTTCACAAAAGGATAGTTTTCCTGTTAAGAAAATGTAGTAACTTTTTTCTGGGTCACAAGCAGCCAGTTTGTCTGCAGTATCCATGAGATAACAATTGAAAGGCTCTGGGATGAGAAGAGCTCCCTCGTCATTAGGGCTGCTTATTAGCTGCTCTGTAATAGTGGCACAATTTCAAAAACTTCATTCCTAAATTTGCAAATAAACCTTCTCATAGTCTAGTCAATATATATAGGGTAAACCTTTGCACTGTGAAGTTCTCACTGTGAACCTGGTGTGGTGTTTACTGTATACAAGTATATATGCATACTGTAGTTACTGCCAGCACCTTAAGCATAAGCAAAAGGCTTGAGAATTTGAGGTTAGCCTGGGCTGTACAGTGAAACTCCTGTCTTGAAAGAGAATGAGAGTGAAAAAAATTATGAATAAATTTTTTCTTACCTGTCATTTTTCTTGATTTAAAAAAAAATTGAGGCAGGCAGTGGTGGCACATGCTTGTAATCCCAGACTCAGAAGGCAGAGGCAGGCAGATCTCTGTGAGTTCAAGACCAGCCTGGTCTACACAGTGAGTTCTGTGACAGCCAGAGCTACACAAAGAAACTCTGTGTCAAACAAACAAACAAACAAACAAACAAAACAACAAAAAATCTGGTGGGCTAGAGGAGTGGCTGCCTAGAGTGAGATCACTTACTGCTCTGCAGGACTGAGTTCAGATCCCATTTCCACATGGCGGCTCACACCCTCTCTAACTCCAGTTCCAGGGGATCCAATGCCTTTTACTGGCCAGCCCTGGCTCTAATGTGCACATGGTTTGTTTTGGTTTCCAGTTCTAGCCGATTTCCTCACTACCTTCCTTTCTTCCTCCTCCTAGTATCTCATAAAAAATGATATGTGGAGAAAACTGTGTAAAACAAAGGTACAGTTTAATGGATTATTACAAACGACTGCCAGTGCAACTATACTCTTGTTTGTTTGTTTTGTTTTTTTTAATTAAACCACTGCCAGGAGCCTAGCCAACCCCGCCTCTTCCTCGCCCATCTTTCTTCAGTCACCCATAGATCAATAGTCTGAATTTTACAGAATTAAATTTTTTTCTTTTCTTTTTTAAATGGAGTTTCACTGTGTAGCCCTAGTGGCCTGGAGCTCATTATGTAGGTTAGGCTGGCCTTGCACTTGGAATAATCCTCCTGCCCCAACCTCTTGAGCACTGTGATTACAAGCTTTACTTTTTAAATTATTATTATTATTATTGTTATTGTTATTATTATTATTAATGTGGGGGAGCATAATGCATGCATGTAGTCACATGCATGGGAGGTCAAAGGACAACTCTATGGAGTTGATTCGCTCCCCCTGCCCACCCCTCCCGCTATGCTTTGGGTTTGGGGCATTGAACTCAGCTGGTCATACTTGGATAGAAAGTGCCTTTACCCACTGAGCCTTCTTGTGATAAATAGTAATTTGTTTATTGCTTTCCTTTATAATTTTATCATATACTTTTAGACTGCCAAACTGCGGCTTTGTGTCTTTATAATCTATTCATACTATTGTCTGTAATTACAGTGCCTTCGTTTTAGTCCGTGGTAGTCTCCCATTTTGGGAATTTACCATAATGTATTTATTCTATTGCTCATGGACATTGGGTTAATGCTGCTTTAAAACAATTTTTTAAGTTTTAAATTTATTATTTTTAAGTGTATAAGTGTTTGCCTGCATGTATGTATACTATGTGCATGTTTATACATGGCTGTTAGCCACCATGTGTGTGCTGGGAACTGAACTCAGGTCCTCCACAAGAAAAGCTCTATACTGCTGAGCCAGTTAAGACCTGGGGGATCGAACTCTGGTTGTCAGTCTTAGCAGCAAGCACCTTTCCTGCTGAGCCATCCGGCCAGCCCCTACTTACGTGGTAGTTGCCCCCACATCCAAAATCACTTGACATTGATGCATTAGACATCAAAAGCTGTTTAAAATATTACTAGAAAAATGACATAGATAAAATAGGTTACTGTTGAGAACCTGTGTTTTACTTGAATTTGAATGTGTATGTGTGGGTGAGTTTAGGAACATTTGAGAGACACAAACTATTTCTGGGCGTTTGTAAGTTTTTATTCATTGTGGTAGTCTACCCACGATGTATGCTAGCTCATTTTATTGACTGTTGAGTACAAGCCTTTTTAAAAATTACTGTTATTATTGTTTGTAGAGGAAGATGCTGGGGGAAGAGGTAGTTGAGTGACTTACTAAAGGTAGACAGCATGGAGCCAGAAGTGAAGTCAGACAACCCAGATCCCACTGCCCCATCAGTTCTCCACATTTATCATCTGTAGCTGCAGCCATGTGGGGGAGTTCTGCAGAGGCACTATGTTTCATCCAGGGTCGCTGCACTGTGGCTTGCCGTGTTTTTGGTTTTGGTGTTAAGAATTGGGAAACTAGGGCACCTGAACCTCTTCCTCACACTATGGCAGAGGGGGAAGCAATTTTGGATAGTTACGGTGGTGGCACTCTAATCTCACAGCACTTGGGGTGCAGACCAAGTGGGTTCAAGACCAGCCTGCTCGGCATAGTGAGTTCCAGGCCTGCTGTCATTACCGGGGTATCCCCGAAAAATGCAGAGACGAAGCATTCCAAAGTTGTGTTTCAGGGAACAGCAACTGCTTTATTACTTAGATAGTGGAAGCCTGTTGATTGGTTAGCACGTTACCTCAGACTGGGCAGTGGGCGCTCACACCACGAGGGTCTCTCTGGGGAAAAGCACATAAAAGGAGACATGGAGAGTGCAGACTCATTTGCAGGCCAGCCTCTCAGGCCACTTCAGAACTCAGTGTTCTGACTTCTGGGAATACTCAGGAGCACGGTGTGCCACTCTTATTATTCAGAATTGCAGTGTGCCACATAGGCCGCCTGCCAGGTTGTGCCTGCATTTTCTGCTACACAGGCCAGTCAAGTCTACAGAGTGAGACTGTTGAAAAAATAAAAAAGCAGCGTGAGAATACTGGTTCTGAGGTCTGTGGCAGAGATACAGCAAGGGGCAAGACCCGGTCTTCCCTTTTCTCTAGTGTCTAGGGACTGTCAGCCACCTTCCTTGATCCACTTGAGTTTGGGAAGAAGAGGTGGAGTATGGGATGTAGAAGCAGCAGATTGGACATTTCCCATTCTCTCATTGGCCAACAAAGTGGAATATGTTTCTCTTTAGAAACCCTGATGTAAAGGCAGCAGCATCCTCAATAAAAATCATAATCCTGCTGAAACATGCACTTGCTACATGTGTCTCCTACTTTTTGTTGTTGTTTTATTGCAAACGTGTAGAATTTTGGCTGTTTTATGGGTTAATAGGCTAGCCTCGGAACTTGGCCACTTTATCTGTTTGGATAATCTGCTGCACATAGCTAAGACCACATATTTATCTTAGTATAGAACTGACTTTGTACATCTTGAATGCTGTGCCCCAAGAAAATTGAGTAAATACTGTTATTTTTTTTTTTCATGCTAGAGTGGAAAACATCTCTAATAGCGATGGGAACTGAAGTTAGCATCACCAAAGCCAATTGTCAGCCTCTTGGTTTAGTCTGGAAAGTGAGCAGCCTGTCACCAAAGCAATGAGGGAGAGCAGGCTGCGTGTGCTAACCACAAGATGTTAGCTGCAAGTCTGCATCAGCTTTAACAGTGCCATTACCTCCTTCCTAGGGTTTCTAGGTTTCCTGAGAGACCAGACCAGTCTACAAAAGCTGCTTGTGCACGCAGCTGCTATAGCAGATGTGTGGAGGTCACAGGACAGCCTTAGGAAGTCAATGCTTTCCTTCCACCAGATCAATTCTGGAGACCCAACTTGGGTCATCAGGCTTAACGACAAGCACCTTTACCACTGAGCCATCTTGCTATTTCTAAAACTTGAATTTTTGCATATTTTACTGTGAAATCAATTCGGGGTGGGTGGGAAGGTAATGCATTTTATCATGTTGTGTTGACATTGTAAAGAAATTAATAGCCATATTGGGCTGGAAACTAAACAATTTTTTTTTCATTTGTATAGGGTTAAAGCATTGTATTAAATATGTAAGGCCTTATCCACATGCATTTGATTAAGAAACAAAGTGGGGGCTGGGGGTGGAGAAATGGCTGAGAAGCTCAGAGCACTGTCTGTCCTTCCAGAGATCCTGAGTTCAATTCCCAGCAACCACATGGTGGCTCACAGCCATCTATACTGGGATCTGATGCCCGATTCTAGCCTGCAGGTGTACATGCAGATAGAGCACTCATATGCGTAAAATAAATTAAAAAAGAAAGAAAGAAAAGAAACTAAGCTGGGAGTGATGGTGTGCACTTTAATCCTAGCTCTGGAAAGGCAGAGGCAGGCCAGTCTCAGTGGTTTTGAGGCCAGTCTGGTTTACATAGTGAGTTCTAGGACAGCCAGAGCTACATAGTGAGATTCTGACTTGAAGGAAGGAAGGAAGGAAGGAAGGAAGGAAGGAAGGAAGGAAGAAAACTTAATAAAATATTCTCTAAATTTTTTTTTTAAACTACTTGTCTTAGTTATGGTTACTGTTTCTATGGTGAAACCCCATGACCAAAAGCAAGTTGGGGAGGAAAGGGTTAATTTCACTTACATTTACTTCCACATCATAGTCCATCATTGAAGGAAGCCAAGAACTCAGGTAGGGCAGGAACCTGGAGGCAGGAGCTGATACAGCTGCCGAGGAATGGTGCTGCTTCCTGGCTTGTTCACCATGGCAGCCTGCTTTCTTATAGCACCCAGGACCATCCACCAGGGAGTGGAACCACTCAGAGTGGGTGGTCCCTCCCACACCAATCACTAATTAAGAAAATGCCCTACAGGCCTGTCCGAAGCCTTTTGAATGTCTTGTGGAGACATTTTCTCAGTTGAGGTTTCCTCCTCTCAAATGATTGTAGGTGTGTCAAGTTGACATATATCTATCCAGCACAGTCACCTCCTCTTGAAGCCTTATTTGATGGTACTGAGGTTGTCCTCTGCCTTCCACAGGTGCACTTGTGGCAGGCACACCCACATTTACACACACACACACACACACACACACACACCCGTCAAGGTCATCTTTAACTGCAGAGCAAATTTGAGGCCAGTATAGAATACATGGGACCCTATCCCTAAAATCTCTAAGTATATAAAATAATAATAATAACAGTATTGATGAGGATAAGCTTAGAGTGGTGGCACAAACTTTAATCCCAGCACTGGAGGAAGAAGCAGCAGGATCTCTGTGAGTTCAAGGCCAGCCTGGTGCACAGAGCGAATTTTAGATCAGCCAGAACTACTTAGAGAGACACTGTCTCAACAAACAAACAAACAAACAAAGACTAGGCACAGAAAATAAACCCCACTGAGAATATCAATTGCTACTTTTGCTTGTATAGAACAAAATTTTGCATATTTCCTTTGTGTGGGCAGCAGATCAAGATAGAGTTTCACTGTGTAGCCCTGGCTGTCCTGGAACTAGCTCTGTAAACCAGGCTAGCCTTGAATTCCGAGATCTACGTGCTTCTGTCTCCCAAGAGCTGGGATTAAATGCGTGCACCACCACTGTCCAGCTAATTTTGCATATTTACTTACTCAAAGAATTCTACAAACTAAACTAAAAGGGATTGTCATATATGTAGTTGTACTAATTAAAGACATATTATGCAAAGTTTAAAAAGTATCTGCCTTAATATTCATCCTTGGCTAAAGTGCAGTATGATCTAAGGAAACACTGAGAGTTTAAAAAGTATCTGCCTTAATATTCATCCTTGGCTAAAGTGTAGTATGATCTAAGGAAACACTGAGGTCCTTGAAAGGATCACATATTTTTTTGTTAGACAGTTGTTTTCTATATATTAGGGAAAGAGATACACTCCCTCTTTCCTTCCTTCCTTCCTTCCCTCCTTCCTTCCTTTCTTCCTTTCTTCCTTCCTTTTTTTTCTTCTTCAAGACTTGGTTTCTCTGTGTAGCTTTGGCTTTCCTGGAACTCTGTCTATAGACCAGGCTGGTTTGAACTCAGAGATCCACCTGCCTATGCCACACAAGTGCTAGGATTAAAGAGATACACTACTTTCAAACTAGATGCTTAATTATAAGCACATATAAATATAACATAAATATGATAGGAAGATGACAAATTCACACCCAGCTTGGATTACATAGAAAAGAGAAACAGGGTCTGGAGAGAGGATGGCTCAGTGGTTAAGAGCACTGGCTGCTCTTCCAGGGGACCTGGGTTCCAGTGCACCCACATGGCAGCTCACACCTGTCTGTAACTCCAGTTCCAAGAAATCCAGCACCATTATACAGGCTCAACAACAATGCACAGGAAAAAAAGTAAAAAGACATAAAGAAAAAGAAAGCAAAGAAAAACAAAGAATGAAATAGTCAATAGACACTGTTTTCTTCAGAGTTGTCACAGCCCCCTACCAGAGGGCTCAGTTGAGGAAAATGACTAGGGACACTTTCCATACTTGCTGTTACAAAGTACCTTCTTCCTATGGGAGAAGTCAGTAGGGTGATTTTCTCCAAGTGTAGTGTTCTGGCACGGTCACTAGCTTTGTAGGCCAAACCCATTCTACGCCAGCCAGTACCAAGGTCAGCATGAGGTGGAAGGAAAGAGACTAGGGTTGCTGTGTGAAACTTTGTACCTCAGACTCTCTTTGCCCCTCCTCGGGTACTTCCTTTTGACTCAGGGCTAGGCGGAATGGTCCTAGGACACCTGCATCGTCTCCTCCCCTGTCTCTTCTCCACTTCCCAGGACCTCTCAACAGATGCAGATGGAGTTATTGTCCATGGTGAGGACTCTGAGCCTCTGTGTCTCCATCTGGTTCCCTCGGTGGATTCCAGGGTCTTCACCCCACCCTCAGGACTCAGTCTCACTTGGAACCCAGCTCCTCAAAATGAACTCGTTCTTCTTGAATGGAAAAGGTCTTTCCTTTACATAGATTTTCATCACATGCCTTTTTTAAAAAAATTACAATACAGTGCCTCAGCAATCAGTCTCTGTGGGTGTTCACTTGAATTCTAGAAATAGAGCTAGGGTTTCTGAATAAACAATGAAACATGTGTTCAAAGTCTGTACCTCTTCCTTCTCCTTAGCCACGTCCTAGATAACCCGCCAACAGCCAGTGTCACTTGTGTGAATAGATTCCCTAGTTTTAGTTTTCAAGGCTCCTCCCACCGCCTTCTAGCTGTCTGGATGATTAATGTGATGAGGATAATACTGTTGACCCATTTCAGTCATGTCAAACAACACCCATTGCTCATCTACATAATGGCATACACCCCGAGCCTCACATCCTCTGTGTGGGAGCTGGCGAGCTACGACATGAGGCTTTAGACATTACATCACGAAGACGTAAGGCGTTAGGAGTGGCTATCGCTCCAAATGCTGTTATTCAAATGGTAACAGTTAGTGACCAGCACTTACTGACCCAACCAAGACCTTTCCTTCCCTAGCTCTCCCAAGAGCAAGTGGGGGAGGTGATGGCATGCAACAGTGTGAGCTCAGGCAACGTGTCAAAGTGTGTTTTACTATCACTAGACTATTATGGAATTTGTTGCAAATAGTTGAGGGTTTTCAATTGCTAATCAGTGATTATGGAAATAACACTTCTGAAATTTTGGGGAAAAAAACCTGGCTGACATTTTTATCATAGTTTTGTTAAAACTGATGTTCAGATAATTTTCAAGACAACTAATTTACTGTGGAAACTATTTTGATGAATGATCTGATAACAAAGATCAGCTTTGACAGCCCTTGAAACGTTTACAGTTTGTAAGGGCAATCCTTTGCATGGTGTTTTAAGTAAATTCAGAATTTGAAGGCACCAAATTTAGGCTATCAGGTTTCCATGGTTACACTTTTCCAAGTTATTTTGTGTGTTGTGTAAATAGGTCTGTGAGTCACTGATAATTATTTGTTGTTTTGTTTGTTCTGTTGGTAATTCTGTGTTTAGCTGAATTTAATATAGTTCACACAGCGTGCTTTGGTTTATGTATATTTTAGTGTTCATGATTGACAGTGATTGAGCATTTCTTATGGAGTGCTTGCCTTTTTTGTCATAAATGATGTATGTTGCTAGTCCTTGAAATGTAAATAAGTTCTTCCTGGATCACTGTTTAATAAACAGGAATTTTTATGCAAAGAAGACTTCTTGGTACATTTTAAACAATAGGCTTTGGAGAGATCTAGGTGTTTTTGTTAAGCAGATTGTACACCAAGACAAATATATTTGAGTTCTTACAAATTAGGTTACTAAGGACAACATAAAAGCTTATGGCTAAGCACTACATTGACTGCGTACAGCTTAGTAACAGGCTAAAAATAGCTCTGTTCTAGACTGGGGTGTGCTGGGGGGGTGGGGGGGAGGAGTGCTAACCTGCAGTGCCCTAGGCTCTAGGCTCGATCCTCAGCATAAGAAAGAAAAAAATTAGCTAAACAAATAAAAATTGGAAACAGCATCTGATGTGTTAAAACAGTGATGGTGAGCTTTCCAGGGAATTGTTCTCTGCAGGCGGGAGGCTTCCATAGCAGGAATCTCTCCTCTCACACTGTGTACAACATAAGTGTGTTTCTGTATACTGGGTTTAGAAGGAACTGGGACTTGAAAAGAGGGAGGGTCTTCTCCACCTGTACATGGAAGAAAAGATCTTCCACAGACCCTGCCATTAACCACCAAATCAGCAAGGATTCACCAGAAAAACATCAACACTAAACTGCATGAGTTCAAGTCTTCATGATGCCTAAGGTCTTGGTACATCTGTAGTCAGGTTTGGTGGTCAAGATGGCCCCACAGTGTTGTCAGGAGGGGCAGGGTACTTTAGGTTCTTGCTTTATGCAGCAGCTCTGGGGCCCCACCTGGGATCTCAGAACCCTTTGTAAATCTCTTGCTCATCCTAAAGCATAGTTTTCAAACTTAGGGTTTATCCTTTGCTTCTTTCTATCTGTCGTCCCACAGTTACCATAGCAACCTGCTGAGGAAGATCCATTCTGATTAAACAAGGAAATAAGGGGTTAAGGAATTTAGCCAGTCCAAGTAAACCGATGAGTACTCAGGGGAAAGGAGTCAGTTTAAACCAGAATCCAAGCATAGTGCTTCCTTCAGCTGCAAACAGTAAAATCGGATGGAGCAGAGGTTGTATGACCTTGTACAAAGGTGACACAGAAAATTGTGAGGTACTCCATTAAAAAAAGAGAAAAAGGGCTGGAGAGATGGCTCAGTGGTTAAGAGCACTGGCTGCTCTTCCAGAGGTCCTGAGTTCAATTCCCAGCAACCACATGGTGACTCACAACTGTCTATAATGAGATCCAACAGCTACAGTGCACTCATATACATAAAATAAATAAACAAATCTTTTTAAAAAAGAGAGAAAGAGAACTCATATAAAATTAAAAAGACACTTCTTTTAGAAGACCACCCCAAGACACATTTACGACAAAACATAACACGTTTTAATTTCTACCTCTTTTGAGGCATAAATTGGCCGTTATGCTGGGAGTTGGTTTTCCTTTTATGACATTCTAGTGGAATTAAACCTCAAACAGTGTTCAATACATATAACATTAGACAGTAAATATTTTTCAGATATTTTATACATCAGATATTTCAGGTCTATGGGGATGTTAAAAACATTAATCTAAAAAAAGGCACGATGATTTATCGTTCCACTAAATGTGAGCAATATCTCCAATATTTCCAGCAGAAGTTCTCAAGTGTTGTTTCCAGATGTGAGAAGTACCCAGTCACATGCAAATAAGAAGTAGACATTTTGTTGGTTTTAATTTTGTCTTTTAAAACAAAATCGACATTGTTTTAAAACATCTTTTAAAAGAAAAAGAGGAAGAAGAAAAGAAGAAGGAAGAAGAGGAGGAGAAGGGACTGGAGAGATGGCTCAGCAGTTAAAAGCACTGACTGCTCTTCCAGAGGTCCTGAGTTCAATTCCCAGCAACCACATGGTGGCTTACAACCATCTGGAATGGGATCCGATGCCCTCTTCTGGTGTGTCTGAAGACAGCGACAGTGTACTCATACATAAAATAAATAAATAAATCTTAAAAAATAAAAATAAAAAGGAGAAGAAGAAACAGAAGCCGCAGCAGTAGCAACAGCAACACTAGCAGACTGCAATGAATATTTTATATTAGTGCATAAAACTATCAAATATGTCTTTATTCATGTGGTCAATTGAGTCTACCCACTTGAATAGAAGATAAAAATTACTTGTGGCAATGTAGCTATACCAATTCAAAGGCATCTTGAGAAAAATTGCATATTGTTTCTTGATCTGAAAAAGGCTTTTATGTAATTTCTCTTTGTTTTTATGTGGTTGTTTATTGTTGTTGAAGTTAGCTTCTTGATGCGTGATCTTGGCTTCTGTCGTCTTCTGAGTCTGTGTAGTCTCAGCCAGGAAGTCTGGATATGCTTTCCTCAGGCTTTGGCTTTTCCATTTTGGGTTGTGCTTATTGACACCCCTTCCTGCCACCCCTACTGCTGTGGATTACAGCAGAGACGATTCCCAAGACTGTCAGGAATTTCCATTCCGATGTTTTCTTTCATTTGTCATTGTCTAGTGAAGATGCATTAAAGCAGGAACTCAGGTGGGGATGCGGGCGAGTTTTGTGTGTGCTGATAACACTACAATGGTTTAAGCGAAGGTCCAAGCTGTTTTCGAACAATTATTTGCTTGTGCAACAATAACTTTATGTATCAAGAAGGAAGAAAGAAAGGAAGGGATCCAGAGGCAGACATTGTTAGGTATATGTGGTTGACATTGTTATAAAATGAAAAACTAAAATTATGTTCTTATCAAATGCTTTAATACAATTTAAACATATTCCTATCAAAGCTGTACCTTTGCTGGAAGTCCCCACATCTTCTGTTATTAGGCATTTTAACCCAAAAATGACTAGCACTTTAAGTAGTATTTTACATGACAGCTGTATTTATGAATCGTCTTTTTTAAAAAAATTAAAGGACTTTCTTGCTCTCTCGTTTTTTTAAACGCATGATGTTTCTGTATGGCCATTCTCTAAAATTGAATTCCATGTGTGATTTCTCTGAAATTGCCCTTTCTGGTTCCTATTTGTGTGCTTTAGTATAAAATTGTTCTATCACCCTCTTCTTGAGCCGAGGTGTGTGAGGTAACAGGAATGTTCCTGTGGACTTCGGAGAGTTGAAAGTTGCCAGATGTTCTCCGCTGGCTCAGAAGTGTGTGCTCCCTGGGTCCCAGGCCTGTGTGAAATTCTCCCACTGCTACTTTGACAGCGCACTTGCTTTGGTTCCTTTTTCCACTCTGGTCAGAGGTGGTTGTTTTTTGTTTTTTTTTTTTTTTTTAACTGTATTTAAATGATACTATGGCATCCAGAAAATCTGGCAAAGAAAATGATATTTTGATGACATTTTTCACAGGGCTCAACTGGAATGAATTATTACATTTTAACAAGGCTCTAATAAACAGCCCTTTATCCCTCCCTAGAAGGGTACAGTGTTTCTTTGTCCAAGAAGTGGCCTGAGTGTATGTATTGTTGAACTGCGAAAAGGCGTCTTTTCTCTAAACTTCAGCTGAGAGACAGTGGCTTTGCTCAGCATTCACTATTTCCTTGTGACTCGGTATTTTCTGATCTGTAGTCTATATAAGATGAACTGAGATTTCAACTTGAAGTAAATATTTTTTATCTTTTCATTGCATGCAATGATCTAAGTAACTTCCCCTGATCTGCCAAATGATGGACTTCTAGTTTTTGCCAAAATCTTTGGCATTCTTCCCTCAGCTGTGGTTAAGCTAGCCTAAAAGTCTCTCTCTCTCTTTCTCTCTCTCACACACACATACACACACACATACACACACACATACACACACACATACACACACACATACACACACACATACACACACAC
>JADRCH010000029.1:5535437-5572417 GCA_019843965.1 Rhynchomys soricoides | reverse complement strand
TACACACACACATACACACACACATACACACACACATACACACACACCCCAGACCCTCTAATATGGGTCCCCATTAGTAAGTGCAAGTGTTTATTGATCTGTATTTGTAGTATAGGTGGAGGGTGTGTCTGTTTCCTCAGAGCAAGAGGATGCTTGTTGTTGAAATATAGATCCTCAGGTCCTGGTGGTAGCTACTAGTGAATAATCTCATTATCAAATTGATTTTTTTTTTATGCTTATGATGTTTCGTTTGCTTGTCTGTCTGTGTATCATGTAAGTACCTGATGCACAGGGACGTCAGAAGAGGGTGTCAGACAGCCTGAGGCTGGAGCTACAGACAGCTGCGAATCACCATGTGGTTGCTGGGAACTGAACCCAGGTCCTTAGGAAGAGCAGCCAGTGCTCCTAACCATGGATTGATCCCTCCATCCTCAAATTTGATTTTTTTAAAGAAGCAAATTGAAGCCTTTTCCTGAACTGTTTCTGAGCTGGTCAGTGGTGTTATGCTACGTCAGTTGCCGTTAATACAGGTTTTAAAAGGAGGCAGGATGTCACATAGAACTAACTTCTGAGGGAGCCTTGTGCAGAGTCCTGTTTGCTTTGACTGAGACCCATTCTTGGCCTTGGTAATGAACGTGGGTGTCCCAGGCCGCCAGCCATCCTTTCCTCAGAAATGTTCTACATGTGACTGACTTTTCATTTGTCTTCTCCAGAACCAGGGCTCCCAAGCCTGAGTGATGGCTCTGACATCCACAGACTATTTCCTGCCTCACCTTCATCGGGCCACTAATTTTTATCAGTGATAGCAGCCAACCTTATTTTAGTGTTCAGACAACGAGTCCTCAAGACTTGGTCACCTTAGAGTACAAGCCACCAGGATGGACACCTTTTTTTTTTTTTTTTTTTGGTTTTTCGAGACAGGGTTTCTCTGTGTAGCCCTGGCTATCCTGGAACTCACCCTGTAGACCAGGCTGGCCTCGAACTCAGAAATCCGCCTGCCTCTGCCTCCCGAGTGCTGGGATTAAAGGCGTGCGCCACCCCTACCTGGCCAGCATGGATACTTTTACCTTTTGATAAAAGTGAGTCTTCCCAATTCTGTCTGGCATATTTACTTTCCATCCTGTGGGATCTTCATCTGTAGTCATGGTTTTAGCTATAAATAACGGCCAGGACAGCCCTGTGGGATGTCAGGTAGAATCTTTATTTCCGACAAGTACTTGTAGTAGTCTCTGTTACACTCAACTCTGTGCTTTCTTTTGGACATTGAGGGAAATGGGCTGTTCCTCCCCCCCCCCAACACCTGCATACCAACTGGGCCAGTGTCCGCTCTAGAAATGTTTAACACACAGTGTAGCTTTACCATTTAGTGGCCGTTTCCAAATGCTGTTAATTAGCTCCCCCCACACCCACATAATCCTTCTAGGTTTGTGAAACAGAGCCACTCTTCTCTCCACAGGGCATCTTAACTTGAAATCCAGGAAGCGGTGGTGGATGGTGTCCATATCCATGACTTCCTGACATGGGGAAAAAGTGTGGACGGCATCTGGGGGAAAGGGGGCTCTTTACCAGCCTGTTTCCTGTAAGTTCAATTGGAAGACCTTGTCTGTGCAAATAGATTTCAAAATAGAGCCTGCCCTTTGACTGTCTCCATAATTACATGGCTTGCTCTGTATTTTATTTGGCAGCCAGAGCAGTTAACCCCTGGAAGGAAGGGGCTGATGGTGTGCCCAGCTCGCCTTCCCAGACATGTCCATGGGAATGAATAAACCACTGTTTGGGAAGGCCCAGAGCTAAAAAACACTCTAAAACAGTTCCCTACTGAACCGAAGCTCTGAGAACAGATTTAATAATGTTTATAATGACTGATTTAAAAACTTAACTTTGTCCTCAGTGTGTGGATTCTAGAAGGGCACTAATTGTTTTTTAAAAATTGGGAGTCCGGAGTGCTCCTTAGTACTTTGATGTAAGCAACATCTGTCAACAGGATGAATTTCAAGAGCCCTTGTCCTTCAGCTTTGCCCAATCAGTATCTGCATCAGCCTGGGGCAATCCCCCAATGTGTGTATGTGTTTTTCCTTCAACAAACGCACAGGTTATTTCTTGTGAAATATGAGCTTCTCTGCTTTATAGCTGCCTTCAAATGGGAAGGACCACCATTTTCCCTCACTTCCTTTTCAAACATGTACACCCTAGTCCTAGATTGCAAAAGCATCGTAGTGAGTGACTCACGCTGTTTAATTTTTTCTTTTGCAACATTTGTACACCTTATGAAACCTTTCAAGCAGACAGTCAGTGTTTTAGGTGGAGAGACTGGAGACCAAAGCCTCTGCAGTGTTCTCTTGGACTTCATGCACATGATGCTCTGTCAGAGCGCAGCTCCTGCGGGAGTAATTGTTGGAGTTCATGAAAGTGCGATCTTTCTGTGGTTCTAAATCCACGCTTCAATACATGTTCCTAGGGAAGGGTCTTTTCTAAGCCCACTGGAGGGAGCAACATTTTTGAACAGTAAAACAAACCAAACACTGTCAGACTGCGGACACAAAGTAAGTTGCCTCTTTTATAAAAGTTGAAGTTAATGTATTATTTAAGCAAATCATTTGGTTAAAATTAAAATTATCAATGAGTGGAAGAGCCACAGTTGAAAACGAATTAGTAAAACATTGTTGTTTTCTGTCCTGGTAATCGTAAATCATTTAAATGTGGCAGACAGTCCTCCCTTCATCCAAAATAATTGCCTCCATTTGTAAAATCAATTAGATGTTAATATGCTAGAAATAATAGTTTTGTTAGTAGACTTTGGCATTTGCTGATCATTATGAAGAAATATATTCAGCAAGATATTTTACAGGGTGTCTTTTCAATTCCGTATTATTGCTGGTTGACATTGTTAGCTAATGCAAAGTCATACCAGCCTACCTTATTGTGTTGTTTTCTACCCAGATGTTTGATCCTTCTGAAGGAAGCGTAAATGAGGATGGATGGTCTGCTGCCGGGCGAGAGCCTGTCCTGGAAGTACATAATGAGAAATGTAGGTGTTGGCAGCCACACTGGAGTACAAGCGTACTTTGTTCAGTTTTACAAGTGCTTAAAATAATAAGCACTTTAGAGGCCCCTTTGAAAGTTCATTCAAACTTCGCCCTTAAAAATACTTGTTGACCAAAAGAAAAACTCACATTTTCAAGGGTAAAATTGGCTTAATAAAGGGTCATTAGTAAAGATACACATAAAACCCCAGGGCACAGTGGGTGAAATGGAAGCATTTCATTATGTGGTATAGAATGCATGAGCAGATAACAATTAAAATGGACCCTGGGTAAAAGGCCAATAAATACAGGGCAGACTGTGTGCAGCGACATTAGTTATGGAAGACACAGTCCTCCCTCCAACATGCAGAGTTCCACAGATCTACCTTCCAGACTTAATCTATTAAAGGAATTAAAAGGCAGAGTTTAGAAATTGATGTTACCATGGAATATGAAAACATTTAAACACATACTCTAGATTTATATCCCACATTTAAATTTAAAATACGAAGCTTGTGCAGGGGAATCAAGGCGACACACAGCAATTTCAAGAGACGTTGATTGAGCCTGCACAGTGTGCGACTCTAATTCCACAGGGACAAGTAGACCTAGGGGATGTTTAGGACACACCAGTGGGAGCCACCAAAACCTCAGATCAGGGAGCCCAGAGCAGCAAGGAGTTGCTTGTTGCTAAATGATCAGGATGTTGTTGCTGCTGATCACCCAGCAGAAAAGCTGTAGGGTCCTCTGCACAGGCAGCAAATGCACATATTGTTCTAGACAGCAGAATATTCACTATTATTGAGGGTGATAACAAAAATTACTTTCAGTGTCACAAAAATTCTATCAGAGTCTAAGCTGCACTCTGAGATTTATAGATAACAGCTTCTTGCCCATTAATATAAGCATTCTTACCCAAAGAGCCATCTCCAGCTCCATCATAATCTAGTCATTCAGGAATAGCTTGAATATTCAAAATTCAGAATTCAAAAATTCTAAGTGCAAAAAGTCAAGCTTTAATGCCAGCACAGGCATATCTCCATGAATTCAAGGCTAGCCTGGTCTACAGAGGGAGTTAGGACAGCTAGGGCTACACGAAGAAACCCTGTCTGGAAAACAAAAACAAAGCACACACACAAAAATTATAATACAATAAACATAGCTCATGATGCCCTTACTGGCTGCCTTGTGCAGGGTGACATCATTATCTTCTAAGGTACCGGGACTCAAACTTATCTGTCCATTTCATCTGTGAAAACACTATGATTTTTCTACTAACTTTGGTTAGTAGTGAAGAATAGTTCATGGAATAAATATATAATGGTATTTAAATATCACATTACTTTGTGGTAATATGTATAGGGTACTTTTATTAACTCGAAAGAAAATATTTGGAAGTTGAGTTGCTTAAAATTGTTGTCAGCAGATTGACTGTGTCCAGGCTGGGCTTCCAGGGTTTAATGTTCGCCGGTCCAGTTGCTGGGGGCAGGGGTGGGGGATGTGCTTGCGTCTTTCTGACAGTGAGCTTGTCATTTGGCAGGATAGATACATTGACCACACTGTTCAACCAGAAAGGGAATGCCTCCCAAGCCTTACCCAGGCATCCCAGTACAGACCCGATGCTTTCATAATTCAAGTTTAAGTACATAGAAAAGATTCCTCCTGTAATGCCTATGTACTTGAACTTGATAATACTGATAAAGATGGCCTCTCTTGTGTAATCAGCCATGGGGGGGGGAGGGGGGAGGAGAGAATCCTCTGTGTGATAAAATTGATCTGAGTCTCTATCACCTGTTGTCTGGCTGTAACGTGACAGTTAAGCAGGTGCTGGTAAGTGAAGGCCAATGCCGAGGCCGTCTCTTTTAACTTCGGGGGTGCTCGAAGTAAGGTGCTGGCATCAGAAGACTCCGTGGTCCATTCCCTGTCCCTGCCTTGGCTAGGCAGCTGTCACTCCACACCTCCGTGCTGTACAGCCTGGTTTCCATCCCTCCTGGATTTAGGATATAGCACGGAGAGTGGATGCACACACACTGAGTGTTGAGTGAGAGACTAGATGTGGATGCCCCAAGGAGAACTGTTGAGGAGTGAGAGTGGAGGGGGAATGATCAGTTACGGAGCAGTGGCTTTGCGGAGACAGTTTCCAAGTCTTACCTAACACCTTACCGGACGGGAGCAAGAGCACGCTAATTCCCCTTAGTGATTAGAAAGTGGGGCTCAGAAGTTTGGATAACTCAGATCTGGCTTACCTCAAAGGTATGAAATTTTCATTACCATATGCCTCCCAATTAGAGGGGAATTCCTCTAAGAATTTCCATGAAAAAATGTCTTCACTCTAAATGTTAATTGAGCACAGGGCGTGTTTGTCAAGATTAAACGAGCAAACAAAACATTCTTCAAAATCCAAACCCTAAAAAAGTTGTGGTTTGGCCGGGCAGTGGTGGCGCACGCCTTTAATCCCAGCACTTGGGAAGCAGAGACAGGCAGATTTCTGAGTTCAAGGCCAGCCTGGTCTAGAGTGAGTTCCAGGACAGACAGGGTTAGACAGAGGGCAGTGTGGTGGTTGCCCTGGCTTGGAACTGGAGAGCTAGAGGGGGCCTGATTGTTGATTATGAGAGGTGCGTATCTCCTCATCTTTAAACTGTGGCAGGAACAGCTGCTGCCTACCTAACAGTTGGTAAGTGGCACTGTGTGATAAACTGAACAGTGGCAGTGGGCTTCATCAAAAAGCCGTTATTAAATCTGAGTCACTGTGCTTCTTTTATCTATCATCTCTATCTATCTGTCCATCTATCTCTCTATTTCCGTCCGTCCGTCCATCCATCCATCCATCCATCCATCCATTCATCCATTTATTTTGAAACAGGGTCACTTTATGTAGTCCTGAAGCTCGCTCTGTAGACCAGGCTGGCTCAAACTCTCCTGCTTACCTGCCTCTGCCTTCTGAGTGCTGGGATCAAAGGTATGTGCCACCAAATCTGGCTGAGTCACTGCATCTTTGTTGATATTGATGTTATTAGTTGTTATCATAGTATGTGCTCTACTCAGGATGGGAATACTGCACTTTATATGTTGGCCTTCGTAAGGGTACAACTAGAGGGGTAGAATCATAGACGGACTCCAGTCTTCAGATTTTCCATTGCATGTGACACTATGCCCAGCTGCCTCACTGAAGCATGTGTGCTCAAGGAAGGGGGTTTGGTAAGCCCATTGACACATTCTGGAAAAAATAATATTAGTGAACAGTGATTCAGTGATATCTTCTCCATTTTTCTGGAAGTTTCCATATATTAGCTAATTTTATTGAAATAGCTCAGAGAGAGGTGAGTGGGGAGTTTTCCCTGACTTTGGTCCTTACTACTGCATATCCTGCTTTAGACTTGGTATTTTCCCCTATAAAATATATTAACAGTTTCTGGAGAGAAGGCTCAGCAGTTAAGAGCACTTGCTGCTCTTCCAGAGGACCTGGGTTCAATTTCTAGCCCCCACATGGCAGCTCACAACCATCTGTAACTCCAGTTTCAGGGGATCCAAAATCCTCTGGCTTCTGCAGGCACTGTACCAGGTGATGCAAGCAAACCATCCAAATACATATAAATTAAAGAAAAAATTAATTTAAAACAAATATAGTACTGTTCTGAACGGTTTTCTTTTACTTTTGTTTTTTATTTTATGTGCATTGGTGTTTTGCCCACATGTATGTCTGTGTGAGAGTGACATATCCCCTGGAACTGGAGCTACAGACAGTTGTGAGCTGCTCTGTGTGCTGGTGATTGAACCCAGCTCATCTGGAAGAGCAGCCAGTGCTTTTAACCACCGAGTCTTCTCTCCAACCCCTGCATTTTACCTTTCAAATGAAGAAATTGTTATTTATTAGGCATCTACTAAACATGACATACTTCCGCATTTCCTGTTCCAGTTAATTCTCTCACATTGGGGCACATAGAGAGCCAGCAAGTACCAGAATTGAGATAGCAGCCCAGAAGTTCCAAACTCCTGCTTGCCGGAGAACACTCCACCCTCAGACACCAGATGACAGTCTTTTGTTTGTTTGTTTGTTTGTTTGTTTTTGTCCATGTCTCTTTGTCATGGCTAATCGGCTCTGCCTTAGCTTAGAAACAGTCATGACTGGTTGGAAATGACTGAGGGTAGGTATGGAATTTGAATTCACACAGTTTTATCTTGTAAGATACTATTTCTTCTGATTTTTTTCCCAACCTCTTATAAATGTAAAAATATTCTGCTGTGTAAAAACAGGGGCCTGCGGTTTGCCAACTCTTCACGTAGCTGTGGCCTGTGAAGGATTTTTCTCAGCTATTACTTTTATTGTGATAATAATGAAAGTGGATATTTCTCCATTTATTTATTTATGGAGAAGTAGATGGCTTTTAAAAGCTCACCATAGGGAAGAAAATAAAATGAATCAAAAACTCTTCTCACCTCTTGCCCTATCACACACTACTGATGAATAGTAATTTTGGAAGTATATAGACATCTACACACTTACATAAATATATCAGCTTCTTTTACACTAACGGGTTTCCTTTATGAACATGATTTTTAAACCTATTCTTTATGAATTTCTTACCTGAAGACAATGCATTTTGACCATGTCCACTCCCTCCTGCACTTAACAGGTTTCCTAGGATCTTATTCAGCTTGCCCTATTCCATAACATAACACTGTCTTGTGGCCCTGCCAATCAATGCAGAGCCCATTTAGCTCCTCCTCCTTTTTCTGCTCTTCTGAGTCAGGGTCCCATGTTGCCCTGGATGACCTCAAACTCACATATAACCGAGGATGACCTTGAACTGACACTCCTGTCTCTGCTTCTCTAGTGCTAGGATTATGGGTGTGTACTGCCATAGTTAGCTCTGTTCTTCTTAATGGCCCCAGAATTTTCTGTTGGGTAGAGAGACTATATTATATGTTTATCCCATCCATTGTCAATACATCCCATTTGGAATCAGGCTGTTGCACATTTTTGTTGTTGTTGTTGTTTTTTGGGTTTTTTTTTGGTCCACATAGTTCCTAAGTAAGGACATGGTGCCATACATGGATCATTTCGAACTGTATTCTCCATGGGACATTTGAAGAGATAAATTGCTGAGTCAAAAGATGTGCTTTTAATATTTTAATAAACACCTTAAATTCCTATGTTCGTTTTCTTTGGTTATACTTACATTTTTGCTATTTGGACCAACTTGAGCATTCGTTGCAATGAATTTCGGTATCATGCCTTCACTCATAAGAACTTAACACACAGTCGCAATCCCACGAAGGCCAAAAGTGCAGCTGGCAATTTGTCTGTGGCTTTTGAAAGGAAAATGGTTTTAAAAAAGAGAATAGAGCCGCCAAAGTAGTGCCCTGAATTCTGGGGTTATCTGGACATCGTCACACAAGGCACCGAAGCAGAAATTGTTCTTTCCCACACCCTGTGCGGGGCAGATCCTCAGATGTTTATTTCCTGTTAGAGTAAAGCTTTCCACCATCAGAAATGTATGTAAACAGTGCTAGTTAGTCAATATGGTGTGCTACTGTCTTACCAGAGCCCAGAACACTACTGCCCCCTTTCTTTTGGAGGCTTTCTTTTTTGAGTCAATAAAGAGTGAGACCAACGCTCTGATAGGTAGCAACACCCAGGGTAATCCCCTTAACAGCTTTTCTTCTTCCTAACCTGAGCACTCTGCCCACAGGTTGTCAGAGAATTCTGTCTTTGCCACTCAGTCATATCTACTTACACAAGCGGTCGGGCAGTCAACAAAGAAGACATTTCTTTTTCTGGAGACAAAGGAATATCTCCCACAGTGTGGTTTCACCGGCTGCGGTCTCTCCCGCACATCCTGTCCCCAAGGTACTGTCCTGCCACAGGCTGCTGCAGGCTGCCACTTTGGCTGGCGAGCACAGGTGGACTGCGCAAGCACATTTGAATCATGAACTTAAAACTTGGTTTTTGATTTCAAACTGTGACGGGAGACATTTTATTTTAACACACCGTAGTTTGAGAATATCAATTAAAGCAAAAATAAGGTCCGGGCAAACAACTGTTTAGCTCATTTAGAACTTCAACTTTTAATCATGAGATTTTTTTTATGTTAGACTTCTAGCATGAAATTAAAACTATGTGTATATAGTTCATTTTTTTTTTTGAAAAAAAGTGACTGTAAAATTGGACTGATTTAAGAGAGATTCATAGAAACTAAAACACTGAATGTTTTTAAGCCCTTACATTTCTGTTACTACTACTCTCTTTGAATACTTTTTTTTAGAATAAATTAAAAAGAAGGTAGAACATTCTTGATCCCCTCCAAAGGTTTCAGTATTGTGGAAATACAATCTCTCTGTCTTTGAAAATGCAGAGCAAAGGAGGTGGGGGATCATTTAGGAGAGGGAAAATAATGAAAGAAATCTCGACTTGCCACAGAAATCCCCTGCTTTCTTCCTTTTACACTTTTATAATGAATCACACTGAGCATTTCTCCCAAAGGCGAGTAGTCCATTTCTGTAAAAGGGGTTGAGAGACAAAAAAAGCCAAAAGTCCTAGCTTGGCTTAGGTCTGGCTATCATAGAAAGAGCCAGCATTTGGTGTAAGCCATAAAATTGACACTTTTTTTTTTTTTAAAACCAAAAATAAATCTCTAGGGCTTGGCCTGGGGAGAGGGCTTGGTCAGCAAATCTGAGGTCCTTCCTCCATCCCCAGGGTCATGTAAAACAACAACAACAACAACAAAAAGCCCAGGACTGTAGCATATGCCGGTAATCCCAGAGCCGGGGAGGGGAGTCAGAGACAGGTAGATTCCTAAGGGTCCTTGGCCAGATAGTCTGGTCAAACCAGTAAGCTCCAGATTCAGTGAGAGACCCTGTCTCAAAAAATAAGGTGGAGAGCAATTAAGGAAGACATTAGATATTGTCCTGTGGTCTCCACACCTCTGCACACGTGAATACATATTTGATTCCATAAGTGCGCATTTGTGCACTCGGGCACACACACACACACACACACACACACACACACTGCTGTAGATAAAGGAAATGTGTTGTGTTTTGCATTTTGGCCAGTTTGAGAGAGAACCCAGCACCCCCCTAGCCTATAGTTGTAACCAAAGTAGAGCAGAGAACAGAATGAGAATAGAAGCTCCTTGGGAGACTCAGTGAACTGTGGGAGTTGGTGTGTGACCATAGGAGAGAAAGTGCCCTCCCAGGGTTCAGCTGTGACAAGCCAAGCCATTCTATTCTCAGAATAAGAAAAGCCCCTCTTGGGATGGAGACATGGCCTATTCCGTAAGTGTTTGCCACACCAGAGCTCAGATCCTGAGCTCAGATCCCCAGCACCCACATAGACCCCTGGTAATGTATGCTTGTAATTCTAGTGCTGGGGATGAGGAGGTGGACACAGGAGGATCCCTGGAGCTTTTGGCTACCTATGAGCTCCAGGTTCCATGAGAGACCTAGTCTCAAAAGCAACTGAGCTGGGCATTTGTCCCAGTACTTGGGAGGCAGAGGTGGACAAATCTCTGAGTTTGAAGCTCGGGCCTACAGAGCAAGTTCTAGGACTACCAGGGCTACACAGAGAAACCCTGTCTCAACAAACAAACAAACAAACAAAACAAAACAAACAAAAAAGCCAAATAAATGGATAGAGAAAATCCCTTCTGATCAGTGGGATAAGAGAAGATCTTAAGGTCTAGCCTGGCACACTTCATAAACACAAGAGCCCCAGCTTCAGCCCTACAGTGCCGAGTATGGCTCCTGGCCCAAACTTCTGTGTAGTCTTACTGTGCTGTGGTCAGCAGTGTTGGTACAAATGGCCCAGGAAGGACCCTGCAGACCTTAGGGCAGACAGAAGCTGTGTGTAAGAGAAGCTGTGTGTAAGACCTTCCAAAACCCACCAGAGGGTTTCAGTGCCAGAGAACCAGCCACAGGAGGGATCAGGGTTGGATGTGTGGGTTAGGAGGAGACTCTTTGTTTCTTCTTGATTAAAGATGGGAACATTCTTTTATTGCCCTTGGAGAAGACATCAAGAAAGCTGTTTTGTTTTGACCTGTGCTGCTCAGTTGTCATGTTACCTACTGTAAGAATGCGTGTGGGTAGAGCCCTGAGGACTTGACACCCTTCCATGTGGACTTCTTGGCAGAGGGTGTTGAGAGCGGTCCTTTGCATACATTTTATCATGGTTTGAGGAGGTGAGAGCTCTTCTTAAGTAGCTGCTGTGCAGATTGGGAACTTGGCGCTTTTCATCCGTGGGCCATGCTTCTAATGGGCCCGTGCAGAGTAAAGAACAGAAAACTGCTGTTTGTTTTGACCAGAAATCTGCCTCAGCCGAACTCGACTGACTCAAAGCCTGGTGAGGTTAACAGACCATCCAGAGCAGCACTGCCAGGCCATGTTAAGTTCAAAAGGGCAGGGGAAGGGACCGGGGGTAGCCTGGAGGGTCTGTTGCGCTGGCTTTGGAGGTCGGTGCTTCGGCAGGAAGGGCAGAACTTCATGAAGTAGAAGGCTGTGTCTGAAAAAATGATGCCATTGTCGTGCGCTGGGTTCTGATCTCCGTTTTCAATCCCTTTTCCTCAAGCACATAAAGAAGCCAGACTATGTGACGACAGGCATTGTGCCCGACTGGGGAGACAGCATAGAAGTTAAGAATGAAGATCAGATTCAAGGGCTTCGTGAGGCTTGTCAGCTGGCTCGGCACGTCCTCCTCCTGGCTGGGAAGAGTTTAAAGGTGGAGTCTTACCAAGCCTCAATGTGACTTACATATGGGCTTTCTCTCCCGTTTCCATAACTCTCCTCTTACACTCATCTGTTAATAATTTGATTTTTTTTTTTTTTTAAAAAAAAAAAGTGAAGTCTTAAGATGGGAAAAGGGGATTTTACTATGTGTTTATTCAAGAAATAATGTAAACTTCTAAATTTGATCATAACTGGGCAGAATTCTAGAGATAGTTGGCTGACTCAGCCTATCCAAGTCGACCTATGGCAGAGGACTTTGGCTTTGCCACCTTGCCTCTGCCGGTGTTCTGCTTCTGTTTCCTTCATCATTGCCTCCGTGTGTTGAAGGTGTTGGTTCTACCCTGTAGTCTGCTTCTTCTTGTAAGTGTCCTTCAAAGAAAGGCTAGGCTGTGAGAGTCACTTCTTTCAGAATAACCCAAAACATCCTGCCATCTACAGTTCATAAAGAAAATATAAATGTAGTTTCAAAGTGGGGACTCAGTGGGCAGTGGTAGCACACGCCTTTAATCCCAGCACTTGGGAGGCAGAGACAGGCGGATTTCTGAGTTCAAGGCCAGCCTGGTCTACAGAGTGAGTTCCAGGACAGCCAGGGCTACACAGAGAAACCCTGTCTCAAAAAACAAAAAAATAAAAAAAAATAAAGTGGGGACTCAATGGTGAATTTGCTTACTATGTCATCTGTGTAACTAACCTGTTATAGCAATATAACCAAGCATAAGGTGAATATAAAATAACACAGGAAATTGTCGAGGATGTCGTTAGTATAGAATTTTATACCTTCTATAAAATTGGCATTTGTGGTGTAGTTTTTTTGTTTGTTTGTTTGTTTTGGTTTTTTGAGACAGGGTTTCTGTGTGTAGCCCTGGCTGTCCTGGAACTCACTCTGTAGACCAGGCTGGCCTCGAACTCAGAAATCCACCTACCTCTGCCTCCCAAGTGCTGGGATTAAAGGCATGCGCCACCACTGCCCAGTTCTGTGGTGCAGTTTTAATGGAGATATTCTTCATGAGCTTATGAAACCCAGTTTCTGAACTTGGGGTATAGTTCAACAGCAGAACACTTGCCTAGCATAGGGGAGGCCCCAGGATCAATCCCCATCACTGCAAAGCAAAAACAACAAGACCCCTCAATTTCAGTTATCTTTGTTGGAAAACAATTGGGTCTTTTCCAGTACAGGAAACATTAAAAAATATTTATCTAGGCATGAAAGAAATCAAACTTATTGAAAATAAAATCTCTGTGAAAGATGTCAGGGACTAAGTTTTTAAAATGACGGTCCAGCACCTCTCTGCTTTTGTTGCAAAGCTTGCCCATGCAATCTTTCAACAAGATACAAAGGTGTGGATAATGCGTCCTTTCTGGCTCCTCTAGGCCAGCATTCTGCTGGTACACTTATTTGTATGCCCCTGTTAGCCAGAGCTCTGATCCTTGAGGAAGAGGAAGGAGTTGATGAAAGATGGATTGTTGAAATCAGGCTAACAGAGAATCATCATTAACAACTCACTCTATTTCCTAGTGGTATATAACATGATCATACCCAAAGGATCAATAGGAATCCCCCTATTCCCTAATGGTATGTAACACCACCCTATGCCCAAAGGATCAATAGGACTTGCCCTATTCCCTAATGGTTTATAACATCACCCTATACCCAAATGAGCATCAAAAGAGCTTGGTTGAGGATGATGGCCAGGGTCATGAGTAACTAATGTTATCCTCTGAATTCATCATGGTGATGAATACAGTCTCACCTTGGCAGTGCCATTGTTGTGGACATAGTCAATAGAGAGAGGAAATGTCTTCAACTGCTGCTGCATACTTTATTTCCTGTTCCAGGTTGACATGACAACTGAAGAGATAGATGCACTGGTTCACCGGGAAATCATCAGGCATGACGCATATCCCTCACCTCTGGGCTATGGACGCTTTCCAAAATCTGTTTGCACCTCTGTAAACAACGTGCTCTGTCATGGCATTCCTGACAGGTATTCATTTTTCAATGATGTATTTTTCCTTTGGAAACTAAGATCCGTAGCACATCCTGAAAAACACCGTGGTTCAATTGAAACCTACCTGCACACACACTTCTGAAACTCATTATGATGAAACACACATTTTGAGATATTCTACTTCTTCATGGCTACACCACCACCATTTGGTGTTTCTTAAAGCAGTGTGTGAGCCACAACAATATTTGCGCATGGTCTATTTCTTTTACCTTGTTCAATTTTCACCATATGGTAATGGAGGTAAATTTCTATTGACAACTATTGATTTGGCTGTTTACTTACGGTAATTAGGAGGTATATCTTTTTAAGTGATCATCAAATCTTAAGCAATATTTGTTTCATGTATTTCCTATAAAATGTGGCGTGATTAACATAAGGCCAAGGTCTGGTTAGTCCATCCATCCCTTACTACTGGTTATCCTTGCAGACCATTGGCTTTGCAGTAGTGGTCCTTGGGCGTTTATTTTCACGGCTCTCTTTATTGAGATCTGTCTATCACCATTTTCTCTCTGTTTATGTTTCAGCCGACCTCTTCAGGACGGAGATATTATCAACATTGATGTCACAGTGAGTAAACCATATTAAAAAAATCATCTTTGATCAACTTCAGAACTGCTAGTAGCAACAGGAAGGAGAGTATCTTGAAAATGTGAGCTGCGCTCGCTCGCTTGCTTGCTCGGGGGAGTGCTGTTTACTTCCAGCCCCGGGCACCAGCAGCTGGTTTCTTTTTTTGTCTTTAACTCTGTGTTTATTCCAAGGAAACCTAGGCCTGACTTGAATTTCGGGCTGGAATCAGATGCACTGAGATCAATGTTGGCCTAAGTGAAATGTCAGCCCAATCCTGCTATGTGTCATGGTTTTGAGAAGGTGTAATTGTTATTGATCCACTGTGTAGTTAATGCAGAGCACCACAGCACTAGGCAGCTGCTGAAGCTAGATATGTATGAGATGAGCTAACACGGAGAAAGCCAGCATTTTTCCTTCACTCTGCCAAGATTGATCTTCCTCTTCCTGCTGATTTTGAGTGGGGCCTGTCATTATCTTACTCTGTCATTAGGGGCTACATTGGCCTGTGTGTCAGTCTATTTGGACAGCGCCTCTTTTGCTAGCCGTGTTCCCTGGATTTATTAAAATCCCCGAAGGTAGCGTTGTGTTCCATCTCTGGTGTAGAGAGTCCTGAGCTCAAAGCTCACAAGCAGAATGGTTTTCTTCTGTCTGAATTTAAGTTTTCCCCAGATGGTTGATGGCCTTTCTTTTTAAATAACAACAAGCCTAAGGGATGCAGCTTGGGGACCGCAGATTTTACAAGCTGCAAGTGTTTTTTATTTCCAAGCCTCTCACCATCCCCAGACTTGGACTATACGTGCTCACTGGGTTTCAGATCGTCTGTAATGGTGCCTCTTGAACTGTCCAGAGGATAAATAAAATCTGTGCATCTATGATTAATTAATAACTTTTAGATAAATAAACTGTGGACATATGACCAGGACACTGGGAGATGAGAATCAGTCAAAAACAAAATACATTCTCTATTAGTGAGGAAATATTTTTAATAATAGTTATTTTATACCAGACTGAATGTTGGGTGGCAGTGGGAACATGGTAGAAACTGGCCTCCGTAGATCCTGTCAGATTCCTAGTTGTTTATTTCAGCCTTCTTTTTTTCCTTCCTATCAATCTGTGCACAGGTAAACCCAAACGATTCTTACTCATATCATTCCTACATCATTGTGTCTCAGAATGCTTGAGCGTCACTCCCATATCCTGTTGGGGTCTTTCCAACTCGGAATTGTGTAGGAGGTGCTTTATATATGAAATAAAGTCTCTCTTGTGATACATTTTTATCTTGGAGTGAACCTGACTTTAGGAATCACATTTATTACCTAACCTAATAGCCCACTAATGAAATATTGCTGCTCGAATGAAACGGGGAGCATCCCATGCTGTTCTCAACAGGCCCAGGGAGAGTGCATGATCCCCCCCTAGGTTTCCTGAAGGCTTTGAATAGAGAATTTCATGTCTGAAGCTGAAATTATTCCAACAGTTCTTAAACTCACTTGAAATGCTTTCTAGTATCTAGAAATATAAAGGAGTCTAAAAGACATGTTGGTCAGTATCAAAAAAATTATATTTCTTATGAAATATTTTATTAACTGAAGAAGTGTGTTTTTAGCTCTTGTACTTTTGTCGGGAAATACCCATTGCATTTTATGGTTCTTTAGTCTAATATGGACCCCAAGAAAATGGGTTGCTTTTTCCTCTTGAAAGTTAATTTTTTTATGATAATGTGGTGGTCGTAGTAGTTGCTCAGTTAATACTTGTTAAATGAAGTATACGGATGATTTGTGGGGACAAATTGTAGTTATAGATGATTGCCCCAGCGTTTGAAATGTGTCTTCTTCCTGCCGAGCATGTGCAAAGCCCTGGGCTCAATCCCCAGTAACACACAATCTCCAGTGTTCCATATATGTATGGAATCCTTCAAATAGTTATCTTAAGAGCTATTGAAAAAGAATATGAGCAGGGCTGATGAAATGGATCAGTGAGTAAAGATGCTTGCTGCCAAAATTGACAACCTGAGTTCAATTCCTGGGACCACATGGTGGAGGGGAGAATTGACTCTTGCAAGTTGTGTTCTGGTGTGCGTGTGCGTACATGCACACACATACACACACACACACACACACACGAATTAAATAATTTCTATATATTTTTAATTTTAAGGTAATATCAAACAGCAAGTTAAATGCATTTAAAAATACATTTTACTTAAAAACATGCAGTTAAAAAATTCTTGAATAACTACACCTACATTAACAAACATAATTATAAATTTCTTGTATATGACAAAAGCTTACATTTTTCTGAAAGGGAATATAAGCGGGAATCAATTATCAAGCATGACTGTACTGGGGGAGGATTCAGAAGCCATCAGTCTATCAGACTAGTTGGGGTATACCTCTGCACTCTGCTAGGAACCCAAACACGCTGTTTGTCTATGCCTCAGCTTCCTGACTTAAAAGCCAGAGATCTCTGTGAAGCCTTTTGGTGTTGTCTTCTTGCTGCCCAGTAGAGCATGCTCCTCACTGCCTGATAGTGTATGGGTGTAACATTAGTCCAGACAAAGCCTAAATAAATAGGATCTTCTCATGGTCTCTGCGTTCCCACCTTAGGAAAAGGAGAACTGAAGATAGTTAGAGGGGATAAATTTATGCAAAATAGTAAATGCCACGCCATGTCCAAGGATCAAGTCAACCAGTCTCCCCTGCCTCCTTCATGTACTCTGGGGTTGCTAATCACTGGTTTTTCAGGATGAGCCTGACGAGGTTCAAGATCACATGGTGCTTCTGCATCATCAAACACTGATAGAATTATCTTTCTGTGCTTTTACCCCTCAGTCTGCTTTGATATGTTCTAATTCTTTAAAAAATCCATGTGGAGGGTTTCCGGTTACCGTCATGCTCTCTGGAACATTTGATTCGAATCCCACTTTTAGACGTAGATTTGTATAACACATTTCCTTATTGCATGGAGCCACTTCCATTCTTAGCATGAAATTCTCCTGCTCACGTTATGAAGCTGATGTATGTGTTCTTCTTGTCATTTTGTATCATTTCTAAGTGTAAAGCTGGTACATAAAAGAGCATGCAAATCCTTACGACACTGAGGACATGTTTTACTATGCTAAATACTTAATTTTCTAAACCTACTGTGGTAATTGTAGGCGAATGTACTTAGTAACTAATTTTTCCAAGCATAAGTTTTGCTTTCTCAGAAATAAACTGAGGGATCAAAATGTTACAATAGCATTACTAATCTCAAAGCTGAAGAAGCCGAGCCCGTCATTTGTTTGTTTCAGATGCTGTGGAATCACATGGTTTCAGCTTTTAAATTTCAGAATGGTGGTTTTTAATTAATATGAGAACTTGAGACAAACTCTGAGAAGGTAATAAATTTACTGAATACATAAACAAACAGGATATAGACTTTCGGAGAATGGAATTCCAGCAAAGGGCGTACCTTAAAATGTGTGCCTGTGTTTAGGTCTATTACAATGGCTACCATGGAGACACCTCTGAAACCTTTCTGGTGGGCACTGTGGATGAAAGTGGTCAAAAGTTAGTGGAGGTTGCCAGGCGGTGTAGAGATGAAGCAATTGCAGCTTGCCGAGCTGGGGCCCCCTTCTCTGTAATTGGAAACACAATCAGGTAAGCCTTGCACTGACAAGAAAGGAGGGTCTGCGAATGGCACAAAAGTTATTGGTGGCTTGGCGTAAAGCTGATGACATGTTTTATGACTCACGGCCATCATCCAGTCTGATATCAGCATGTGAAACTGCCAGGCTGCAGTATTGTTCCCTGGGTTGAAAAAAAAAAATTAAAAAAAAAAAAAGTGAATTTTGACCAGGGTCAGCTAGGAAACTTCCTGGAGCAGTGAGCAATATTTATATGGGTGCTTTTGTTTTAGCTTGACATGTTGGTCTGTGGTGTTCTTTTATTCAAATGTGAAAGAAGGTACCTAAGAAGGGGCCGATGGTCCCAGCCCTTGGATAGTGAGAAAGGAGAAAAGAGCCCATTCTATAAAGGAATGAAGGGAAGCATTCCTGCGATGCAGAGATCAGAAGTGTGAGCTAAGATTAAGAAACAGCCCAAGAGACTGCCCTGTGTCCCTTTTTCTCTGGGTCTCTTTTTTTTTTTCCTATAAAACATTGTTTACTTTCCCAGAGTTTTTCTGTGCTTGCTTTTAAAGTATGAGTGTATTTTCTGAATTCAAGACTTTTCTTTGTAATCTGTTTCCCACTTTCAGATCTTTTTTTAACCCTAAATGTTTTGAAGTAGACATGCAGAATATGTGTTTTCATTTAAAAGTAACACATTTTGTTAAAGATGACTGGCCAGTCCCTTTTAAAGTGCTGTTCTCATTAATCTGCGCCTGAGCCTTTGAATACATCCCGTTTGCCCAAAGGATGGAAAGCTTAGTTACCTTGAAAAGATGCTGCCTTTTTCTCTGAGGACGCCTTCAAATACTTTAAGAAAAAAGGCAGTAAAATATCAGTTAAATGTATTTATGGCTTTAAAAATATTGTAACAGTGTCTGAATCAAACTTTAGTAAAATCTCTTTGGGTTATATCTGAGAAGCTTTTATTGAAGACTTTGAACAAAATTGTGTTTTTGACAGTTTTAAATTATAGGCTAACTAGCCTGGGAAAAAAAGGATAGTGTCTGTCTGTTCTTTCATAGGAAATGTTGAATCAGACCCCTACTGGGAAAAGAAATCTAATGCATATCTCACTATCTTACTGTCCACGAATATAATAGAAATGAATTCAAAATGCAGTTTTATTTTTGCAAATGGGATGAGTCGATAGATGCACCTCATATTTTTGAACACCTAGGGTTCAACAAATTTCCTGGTGGCACTCTTGCATTTTAACAAAATTTATTCTTCAGTCGAAGGGGGCAGAGAACACTGGATTCTTATTCAAGCATTCTGTGGGGCTCTGCATTCATGGCTGTGTCTAAAGGGCATGTCAGCCTTTGATTCTCTCTGAGAGGTAATTATCCTTTTCCTGTCACGGAACAACAAATGATAGCTAACTACAGAGGCACATTTGCAGTAGTCACATTCATCAACTGCAGAAAAAAAAAAATTCAATTTAATTGTACAACACAGCTGCACATGGGCCTTCTGTTGTTCTCCTTGTCTTGCTATTCCTCCCTCCAGATCTATTTTTTAAACTTTTTTTTTTCTGGTTATTTTTTCCCCCTTTTTTGTCTCTTCTTCCATTTTTACTCTCTGTACTTTCTTGTTAAAGTAATTTTCCTTTGTGGCTCTCATTCTTTTTTCCCCATTGAAGGCTATGAATGTAGAAAATTATCACAATTACTCATATAATTGAGCCTCTTTGTAGCAAGTGCAACTCCAGTAGCCTTTCTCCATCATGAAAATGGTTTCATTATAGGGTTTTTCATATTCCCTGACACCATCTACACAGAGGAGCAGGCGTGCAGATGAGATGTACTGGGAACAGGCTAGATCAGTAAGGTCACAGTAGGAATAATTAGCTCTGCTATGGAAAGAGCATCCAGGCCTTTTACTGCTACATAAATGTACTGTCCGTGGCTTTTAGCCACAAAAAAACTTACTAACAAATGGAGCTCCCGCCTACTACTTTGAAAAAAAGATTTGTATCAACACTACAATTTTCCATCATTAAGACTAATAACACAGAGCCTAGTATACATCAAGGGGAATAAAAAGAAAAATCTCACATCCAAGTGGTGGCTGGGCGATGACCTTTGTTCCCCCTCTTTGTATACGACTTAACTCTTTACAAAAAAGAGCCACACGCCACACCAACATGCAGGTGAACTCCAGCTAGTACTTGCAAAGCACAGCATTCAGTCGGAAAATCTGATAAATCTCCATGCAGGATAATGCATTTCATTACATATTCACTACATTAATTCCAGCTACATAAAAAAAAAAAAAAAAAAAAAAAAAAAGCCACAGCGAAGAAGAGTGGAATTCAAAGTGACATTGGGTTTTAGCTATCTGGACATGAAGGTCAGTTTGGGCAGAGTATGAATTTGCATGAACAGGCTCTTTTGAAAACCAGATCAGCCCAACAACTTTACCCAGAGAACTATGTGCAAAATAACAGACAATGAACTCTTTAAGCTTACCCTAATGCATTTCATTATTTAGATAGTTTGTGTCTGCCGCTGGTGAGGAGGCTGGCCCCGATTCTGACAAATGTTTGTTCTGGTGCATTACGGCAGTATTTCTGGACATCTATTGTTTCGCCTTTTCTTTTCAGGAAAAAAAAAGTCTTTAAAGAGTAAATAAACAGATGAGATTCACCTTTGAGCCAAAAAGTACTTGAAATCATTACAGACCGAGGGCTTACAGACATCTTTCAACTGGGTCCCCTTTCTTTAAGATAGTCGCCATCTGCCATAGCCTCCTTCCACCGATAGACTCTGAGAACATCCAGGCAACTTCCACGTCTGGAATGCTACCCCAAACCCCAAGGTCCCTAAAACTTGAAATCCTGCTCAGAAACCTAAAGAATAGAAGGGTGTCTCTGAAGCAGTGTCAGTTAACGTGATTTCACGGAGACAGTTTTCTCTGTGCCCTTTGGCTCCATGAGTGACTCCCAGTGATCTCTAGGCCATGGCGCTATTACACCTACTCTCTAAGCACGCTTGCTCCATGATAATCTCTGTATTATCCGTATGTGTGAGAAGAACAGGAGCATGCAGCTACATGCATCACTAATCTATGACAATTCACTCCGAAATAATTTAAACTTACACTTGGAGATGTCATGATGAAACTATCAATAAATGGGGATTTTAAATGTTTAATTCATAAGTATATATTTTGATATTAATTTAGAACAATACAAAGCAGATTTTTTTTTTAGAAAAATAATCTCTTTCTATTAGATTATGCACATTTAAACAATAAGTGGCTCAGGCAAAATAAGTCATTTTAATGTCATCTGTGATGGATTTTGCTTGACAGCTACTGTAAATTACAATTACACTGCGTCTCTCTGCACATGAAAGTAAGCATTGCAATAAATTATCTTTTATTTCAATCCATCATGTCTGCTTTTCAGAAACAGAGAACCTCAAATAAAAGTTCAGCACCATTGTAAGAAAAATATAGTAATTTGTGATCCAGCTTGAAACAAAAAATAAAATGTCCCACTGTATTGGAAAACAGTTGTTGGCTTTCAAAAATATGACTAATTGTACTTAAACATTCCTGTCATTAGAGGGGAACCTAGCTTTGTACATTCCTCCATTTAGAGGCTACTGTTTGGACTGAAAACCTAAGAAGATTAAAGTGAAATCCCACAATTTATGAAATCAGCTGCCTTTTGGGATCCTTGTCTCTGAAGAGATGAGGTCCTTTGGAGCTCAATTCTAAAAGTGCTAATGAAGTGCTCACTCCATGTGCTTGCTGTTTCTTTAAGAGTGAGTACTTAACACAGCACTTCTCTGCCCTCTTGGGGAATGCAGTTTTAGTTACACAAATTACTTGAAATGTGTTAAGAAATTGTATTTATTTAGACAATACAATTACTAATACAATATTAAGAAGAGTCTAACTGCCTCACAAAATGAAATTAAATTGTAGGAAAAAGTTACAAGAAGCTCCTTAAGGGAAGTTTCTCTTCCACCTATAAACTGTGACTGAGCCATGGACAGTCATGATACAGTATAATTGAAAAGTGAGCTTGAAGGCTCCTTTACGAAGCTCTCCCTCAGCTTTCCCCTGAAAGCTGTCTATCCAGTCGTGACTGTGCAGGTTTCATGACCAAACATTGCCCTAGAACATTTTAGCTAGAGAAAATCAGAACAGAAGCGCTAACGCCTGGAGAGTTATTTTCTGTAGATTTCAACAAGAAAAGGGGTTTCATCTGTGAAATGTTCAGGGTAAGAAAAAATCCTTGTGCTGAGAGACAGCAGTGGTTCTATGGTGCATTGGTATTGGGGAGCAATTGCCTGACTTCTCAGGGTCTGCCTGCCCCTCTGTTTGGGCTTCTTCCCCTAACATTGAGTTAAAAAGGTAGATGCACACCCCACCTTCCTATTGCCACGTCAGGGTGACCAGCACCTGCTTTCCCATTGAGGAAGTAGAATTTGATTTCCTTGGTCATTTGGATTGTCTTTCCAAAATCAGATTTAAGTCCCACAGCCAGGAGAAGAGTCTGTGCTCAACGTGTGCTCTGAAATAGTTGAACATGCATGTTTTCAAACATTGATTGAGAACATTCATGGAAGTTTATCTCACTTAAGTGTGTGTTGAAAACTACAAATTCAGAAGGGAGATAACATGAACAGAAGTGCATCCTTAGCTTCCGGGAACTGAACATATTCAACCAAAGAACTGAAGGCAATGTGTCCAGCTCCCTCTTCCCCAGCCATGAAATCCTTCAGCGTCTGCATATGTGACACAGATTCTAGGATACTGTAGCCGGAAGTTCCATCAGGATCCAGAGAGCAAATTGTGGCTGGAGAAGGCACTCAAATATCTTTAGTTAGTGGTTGTACAGCCTCTTTTATAATGTGGAAGGAGAGGTATGAAATGGAGAGAGGGAGAGACCCCAAGGGGTTTTTAGAGTGGTCTTTCTTCTCCTCTCATTGGAAATCAAAATGAACATTACCACTGTCACATGTTTAAGGTGTACCCATGAATACTTCCAATCATTTGGATCACTGATGGAAAAAATAAATAAATAAGACTAGTATTTTCTTGTATGTTTTAAGAAAATACGAGCTGGGTGTGTGGCGGATGCTTTTAATCTCAGGGATCCTAGACAGGTGTATTCCTGAGTTCGAGACCAGCCTAGCATACAAAGCATGTTCCAAGATAGCCAGGGCTACACAGAGAAACCCTGACCCCTCCCCCCCCAAAACCAAACAACAACAAATAAATAATAAATAGACACTAGAATGCTTTATATTGAAATGCTTTTCAAATTATTGAGGTTTGTTGGGACTGAGCTAACAACTTACGGGTGTTAAGAGAACTCATTCTCTGGTAGAAAAAAAACCAAATCCTAATTTAGGCTGTCATGAATTATCTAATTATCTTCTTCCTCTATCTCCTGTCCATCCTCTGGTTTATGCGTAGTATGGAACTAGGAGAGACACCATGGGGAAGCTGTTTTCCATAAACACCAGAAAGCCAAAGCCCAGAGTCTGCAAAGCACCCCGGACCCCCAAAGCACAGCTCCAGAGAAGAAGGCTGGCCTCTCCTCTCCATGGCACTTGCTAAGCGTATCCATTTCTGCCCTGCTGGTTGCATCAAAACTAAATGTCCATGCAAGGCTGCCTCTCTCTATGCTGATTACAAGGACATCCTTGTCTAAGTGGAGAAGGATCTGGGAGTGCTATAAACTATTCTTAAGTATTAACCTGGGCATGGTGGCACATGCTCTTGAGGTTGGTGAATTCAGAGGCAGCTGGAAAAAAAGTTCTCAAAAGTGTCTGTAGAATGTAATGGTTCATGAAGATGTTAGCCAAAAGGGTCTGTGTGGAACTGAACTAGAGTCTGTTAGAAACGAGTTTTGAGAACTAAAACATTTGGATTTCGTAGGAATTGTCCTGGATCAGTAAGCACCTGCCCACTGCTATACGTAGGGCTACCGGCTTCATGCCCTCTGGCCACATAAAAATATAAACCGTTAGTGTTGTATGTCTTGTTATCAATCTCAAAATAACCATATCTCCCCTCCACCCCCGTCTCAATAACAGCAAGGCTTCTTATCCTTGCAGGTAAAGATTTCAGGGTTGGATTCTATGTGCTAGGTTACATTTGTAAGGGATAGATAGAACCCAAAATGTCCGCATTTATTATGAGGTCCAGTGTTTAATTCATTTAAATATCATTGTGATGAAAAATATTTGCTAGTGAACTTTGCTAATGATAGGTATCTTAAGTGGAACCCTGAAATAATCACCAATTTCGAAAGAAAATGGGCAAAACAGACAACCTTTCTTTCGTGTCCATTTAGAAAACATTTAACGCTTTAGTTAGATGACAGTTCAGGAAATCATAAAAGTCAACATTCATAGTTGGGGATTATAATTTCCTCTGTCTAGTGCCTGAATTAGAAGTAACTGCTGTGCCTTTCCCATAAAACCACCCAAACCTGGTAAGTCTGGTAAGTCTGGGAGCTCCGTTACACACGTGTGTGTGCACCTTCCGTGTGTGTACCAGCATACATTCGTATGTGTGCAAATATGCTTTGTGTATCTCAGAGGACTGCTGACCAGCATCAGCCAACACTGAAATTATTCCAGAATGAAGGCAACATTCATGCTAGTATCAGATTGAAATAGAACTGATTTTTTTTTCTTTTTCAGAGACTATTTTAAGTGATTTTATTTTTAATCTTAATGTGCACTAAAACATTTGATTAAATTAGATGTCATTGGTCACTTTAAAGCCGCATAACTCATCAGAATGGTCTGCAAGTCTGTCCACATTTTGTGGGACATGGGATAGGATCGTACTTCCATGGACATCCAGAAATTTGGCATCATGGTAAGAGTTCATTTGGAAGCGATTTATTGGATGACATCAGTTTTTCTCCAAGTTCTTTCCCTCTTGAATCCACATTGTCGCCACCCCCACCCCCACCCGTGTGGGAGTGTGAGTTTATCTATTTAATTTTAAACAGGATGTTGTTATTGTGCTGTTGAATTACAGCTCAGCACACTTCCCAAATGAGGTTTATTTTGGTTTTGGTCTTCTCCTGAAGGATGCATGGCTGGGAGGCCCGAGGGATGTTTGTATAGAAAAAGTTACTGCAAACAAAACCCCACTGCACTGCCGTCCCAGCAGCGTGCACACACGACTGTTTTCTGTTTTTCTTTCTCTACCCCCTTTTCTAACCGCTGACTATTGTGGTTAAACTTCTATGCATCCTACACAGCGTTGACAGCTGATGTATTTAGCAGCATGTACTCTTTAGTGTTTTCTGGTTTATGCCCACCCTTGTGTTCCTTCCCCGGAGTCCGGTTTTTCACTGTCTGGGTGTGTACCCTACAAAGAGAAGGCAGCAGCCACCAGGAGGGGTGGAAAGATTTGGGTTAAGGTAGGAAGAAGCTGTGGGGAGGAGCCCCAAGGGGGGGAGGCGCACATTTGAACAAGGGCTAAGAGAAAGTCCCGCGTCTTGCCCTGTGTACTGCGATAGGACCAGTCTCTGGAAGAACTAACTGGAAACCACCCTAGAGGATCCACAGAGACCCAGCAGAACAGTGCCCCTCTGAGCCAAAGAGCCCCCACCTGAGGCAGCTCAGAAGAGGTCCATAGCTCCCTGTGCCTCACCAATGCCAGTGCTGGCAGCTGTTGAAGAATGGAGCCTGCCTCAGGCTCCATCCTGCAGGCCAGGTGCTGTCCTTTGGCACATTTCCCCCAAGACTTCCTTTGGACCTAGGGAGACCAGGAGAGGTAGCATCAGGTGGCACGGGGAACAGCAGAGGTGAAGAGAAGGAACTGCTGGTATCTGAAGACCCTTGCTGCCCCCTGCCAGGCCTTGACAAACTGCTAAAGAGTGGGTGGGGTCTGAGAACACAGGTACCACAAAGGGTGAAACAACCCCACCTCCTGCAAGCCCCGCGGTTAACCCTGTGGGCTCATCCAGGTATCCATAACCCTAACCCTTTCCAAAAGCAAAATGACCAAGTGTTTTTAAAGTAGCCCAACTCCACCCTTGTGCTTCTTTCTCACCTTGGTTCTTTTCCTCATACCTTCCTGTGTTTACTTTGCAGCAAATGACAATGATCTGCCCATGGAGGCGGGCATGGCTTTCACCATAGGTAAATAAATGCTGGGCTCCTTTGTGGAGAGCTCGGGGCCCCTGGACAGAAACTGGCCTTTGCCGAGGCTTGAAGTCCTGCAAAGGACTAATGAAGCTAATCAGCATAATGAAATAATTTGGATGCATAGTAAATGTGATTAAATAATATCCTCCAGCCCGTCTTCCTAAATCAGATACTTACCGACACATTTAGGAGACCACGGCTATCTAACCTCTAATTCTGTTACCGGCATAATGTGCTGTTTGGGTTTTTGTTGTTGTTGTTGTTTGTTTTGTTTTTTTCATTAACACCCAGTAACTAGAGGCGATTAAGTCCCTTGCTCTCTGTCAGCAAGTGGAGTGTGCTCCGTGGCGGCCCATTCCTGGCTGATGGCATGATTGGTGTCACCACCAAATTCCAATCACCTAGGGCCACCAAGGCCTCCTAGTTCTGACTGTAGGACTTAATGGAGAAGCAATTAGAGTAAAATAAGAAAATTGTTATTTGCTGATTAATGAACATTTTGAGCATGTTTTAAAAATTCAAATATTTTTTTTAAAAAACTGACTGGAATTTATAAGAGGAACTGGTGTTTGGGTGGTTATTATCCACAGGGTCCTAATTAAGGCTTGATTAAAATGCCCTTTCTCAAAAAAAAAAAAATTATGAACCAGACAACTTCATACATTTTTTAAATGATGTTGCATTTCCTCTCCCTACTGTTTAGTTTGTAGTGTGCTGTGTAAGCAGCATCAGCAGCATCAATTATTAGCCCTTATAAGATGACAACATGAACTGTGGGTGAAACACTCAGGGAGGGAGGGGTCTCCTTGTAATCTCTCTCTCTCTCTCTCTCTCTCTCTCTCTTTCTCATTACCAACTGAAACAATATCTACTATACTAAATAGTTTCTCTCCTACAGAACCAATCATCACTGAAGGTTCCCCAGAATTTAAAGTCCTTGAGGACGCATGGACCGTGGTCTCACTAGACAACCAAAGGTGTTTGCCCTGTTATTTTTTAATTGCTGGGGGAAGGGAAGCCCAAGGCAAACTGCAGTCCTGACAGCAGCCCCGTGTGTTTCAGGTCGGCCCAGTTTGAGCACACAGTCCTCATCATGCCAAGGGGCGTGGAGATACTGACCAAGCTGCCACAAGAAGACTGAGAATCGGCCAGAAGGCCACTGAGACCCAGCACCTTTTTTCTTAAAGAGACTTCCAGGACAGAGGAGCCAACCCCAGGCCACATAGAAGTCTTCAGTGTCTAGGAGAAAATGCAGTGAGGACCTGCTTTGGGGACTCAGGTCCAACAGGACAGCCCTTGCTGCTAAAAAAAACAAACCTCCCTTCCTGGGCAGGTGGTTTGCCCTTTCCCTGTCCATATTCTGCCCAAGTTAAAAATAAAAACCTCTCAAACCTACTGTGTCCAGTCTTTACACTTACAGACAGTTACGGGGGGAGGGGGGGCAGACAATTAGTTTTAGAATCTCCAAACTTTAACATACATGAAGAAAGGGAAAAACAACAACAACAAAAAAAACCCAAACAAACAAAAACCAGAATCCTATAGCTCAAAATCTGTTTTAATCTGGTTCTCCCCCCCAACACCCCCCATCTTAAAATGGCTGATCTGAGGGCACTTCCAGAGGCAAGCACCAGCTTCCACCCCCAATTTCCTCTTCATTGAGATTTGCCCCAGAGAAGATGAGCCAGGAAGCATTGCCTACAAACGGTTTCTTGGCTGTGAACCATAGATTTAGACTTTCTGAAGATGTGAGCAGTCCAGAAACCTTGCAGACCCCTGAGGCTCTGCACCAGTAACCAGCTGTGCTTGATCCCCCTCCCAGCCTGAGACACACACCCCCACACTAGATCATTTATTGTATTAAAAATTCAAACTGAAACCCCATTCTTTAGACGTGTGTCTCTTGAGTTTAGAACCCCCAATAGTCCTTAAACTGTCCACCCTTGACTGCTGTCCTAGGACAGGCATTCCCCTGCTCACTGGGCTATACAAATCAGGTATTCCTAAGACTTCACAGGATCTCTGAGAGAGGAGACACCAGACACATTTGAGATAAGGTCCTAGTTGGCCTCATCTGGAACTCTCAGCATTAACTAGGGATCAACTTGCCTGCAGGGCCCACCTGCTTCAGGAGCAGAAATCAATTCCTGCCCAAAGCACTCTGCTTTCCCTTGTTGTCAGGGATCTGTTGAACCTACCTTCAGGGTGGGCTAGGCTGGGCCTCACAGGAAGCCAGTCCTCACAGGAAACCAGTCCCCTCTGAGCATGACTAGAGAGGTCCAGAACATCAGTGGCTCTGTGAACTCCGGTTTGTGTTCATGCAGATGGCCAAATGACCATGTCCTTAATAGAGCTTGGGTCATCTGGGGAGCCAAGGACATTTTCCATTTGCCAGGATTGATAGCACAGAAGCTATCAGTGGGTACAGGGAGTTAACAGGACACCCAGAGCCATGAAGGAGGTGGTGGGAAGCTGAGGACAAGAACTGTGGAAAGTGGTATGTTTCAGCTCTTCTCTAAAGTTGGGAATTCCTCCATGGTCCCCAACCCTCCAGATCAGTTTTTCTACATCTGGAGATGCAGTGTGGGGTGTGTGTGTGGGGGGGGGCAACTCTAAACCTAGTTTGTTTGAGGGTGAGAAGGAATGGGGATTTTTAAGGTCCAACTGATCAACTTTTGAGGTGTTCTGGAATTTGCCAGGCAGAGGCTCAGTGGCTGAGGTTGTGGCCATGGAGCCTCCATATTCCCTAGAGAGGAGCAGGGCCAGCTGCCTTAGAAGATACTTGCCAGAGAATGACTTCACTTCTTTCCTAGAGCAATCAGATTAGCATGTGGTGTCTTTATCTGCAGATCAGTTTACTCCTAGGTCCCCCTAAGGATAGTTTTATTAGGACCACAGGATTTTACCAACCACTGGGACAATTATTGCAGGTGGAGGTATTTATGGGGAAGGTATATAATCTGATTTAGTAATCTAGCCTGTGCTGCTAAACTCAGCAGCTCTGTAGGAAACAAACTTGAATTAAAGAAATTTGTGTAACGTTCTTTGAAGTTAAGATTGGGAAGTAGGCTTTTCGGTTTTTTGTCTTTTTTTTTTTTTTTTTTTTTTTTTTAAAAAGCCTCCTCTTGTCCACTTCCTCATCAGCTGGCCAACTAAACTAACCTGACACCTAACCCTGAGCCACAGGGATTCCAGACAGGAGGAATAAGCTGGCTACCACCTGAGCTGTTGCTCCTGAGGTTTCTGCTCCTGAGGTTTCTGAGTGAGTTCTGCTCCCGATCTGGAACCTTCAGGGCCAATGGAAGACTCTTAAGTTCCTTTCATACTTAGGCTGGCAAAGTTCTAAGCATTTTGGAACAGGTGTATCACTTTAGAGTTGGGTCTGTGGGAGGAATGCATTCCGAGACTCACAAAGTAGAGATAAGATCTCACTTTCTGAAGCTAGCTGAGGCCTGTGCACTCCTTCAGGAGCCCGGCTCAGTTTCTCCCAAGACTGGCTTCCTTGAATTAGGAAATAATTCTAGAGTGTGCTCCCCCATCTACACACAGTTTAGTTCTAAATGATGCCAGGCTCTGAAACCCTACTGCGCCAGTTTCCAGCAGCCAGCCGAGTCTCCTGCTCCGCTAAGCGGAGGGACAGAGCACCTAGTAGACCGGTAGTCGCTCTCTGGTTCCCCAACCCAGCCAATCTCTGGGATAATCTGGTCTTTGGTAGTCCGGCCATCGGACTTCCCGATGCCTTGCACTAAGTTCCAAGAGACATCAGTCCAGTTTTCCCCGATCCCAACCCCGGCGCACAACCGCAGCGATCACTTACATGGGCAAGGCCCGCAAGGCGAAGAGACCTTCATCGGTTCAGATGGCATCCAAGCGGCTGCGTTGGACGCACAGGATGGCACTCCACACCCCAAAACAGGCGCTAAGAAGGAGCAATTAAAATCACGAGTACGACAGGAAGACCAAGACGAGCCGAGTTGGAGTTCTTGGTTGGTGCTACAAAGCCTCACTGTGTGGTTTGGCGATTAAGGGGAAAAAAGAAAAAGAAAAAAAAAAAAAACCTCTTAGGCGTTGGCAAACCCTTTATTGGTTTACAGATTTTGGAATGTTGTTTTTTGTTTTGTTCTCTTTCTTTTGTTTTTCTCTTTTGCTCCAACCAACATGCTGTATGAAACGTTTCTGCCCACAGCCTCATGCCTTTAATCAGAAGAGAAAATCTGCAGGCAGGAGCTGCTGCTGAAGAAGGAGAGAGAGAGAGAGAGAGAGAGAGAGAGAGAGAGAGAGAATCCCCTGTACTCATATCTGTAACGACATCACCGATGTAATTTGTTTTGAATGTTCATTTTTATTGGTGTTCCCTCTGCCAAAATGTGCTTGATTACAGAGGTCTTCCTGTGATCACTGTGCACTCCAGATAGGGAAAGGTGCCGCGGCGAAGGTTCAGCTCAGGCCAGATCAAATCCCCGGGCTGTTTAACGCTGAAAGGCTGCATGTTGCTATTAGTGTTAAATATATGGCTAATTATGCGTATGAAAATTAAACATCAGTGTTATGCTAATGGGGCGCCTTCAGCTGCGGATCTGAGCACTTGAGACTACCATTTAATCAAATGAATCAGTAACTAATACGTGTGCACGTGTGAACTTTCACAAGATCATTTCCCCCGTCCCCGTCACACCGCTAAATTATGAAAGAAATAATTATCAACACTTTCTAATTACCTAACAAAGTAATTTGGGATTCATCGTGGGGCTGGCGGGATTGGGAACCAACAGTCCCTAGCAACCACCGTAGTTTGCGCCACTCGAGGTGACAGTGTGGTAGTAGTGGTGGGTGGGGGCTAGAGAGCCTTTTGTGCACTTTTCAACACTTGCACCCAGAAGGTAGACGGCGCCTTGACAGTTCTTTCCTCCATCAGCTTCCCCACCTCACCGCTGGGCCGGGAGGCTCCAGCTTTGGCCACTGGAGGTGAGGAAGAGACTGGGCGACAGAGGAGCATATCTAAACACAAATATTCAAGCCTACCACAAATCTGGATTTGCTGAGGGTTTAGGTGTCCTTTTAGGACTCCCAAACCCCAAGTACTCTGGCCAGACCCCAGGAAGTCGGAAAATGACCACCTGGAAGGTGTTCGACCCTCCAGACACCAGGCCCTCCGGACTCCACGCTGAGCCGCGCCCTCGGGGCGAGTGAGCCCCGAGCGCGTGGCTCAGGGGGAGTGGAGAGGGGAGGGGGAGGCAGGAAGGTTGGGAGGGAAAAGGGGGGGGAGGCGGTGCGGCCGCCTTTCCTGGGTGGAGAAGCGCGGGTGCCTGGCTCTCCACGCGCACTGCTTTGATCAGACCCGTGCAGCCTCGAGCTGGAGTGGCCAGCTGGGCCTGGAGAGATGCGAGCAAGCCCCTGGGAACGGTGGCAACGGCGGGGCGGCGGCCGAGTGAGTGAGTTGGGCCAAAGGGCCCCCAAACCCCGATCCCCGGGATGTGGCCGAGAGAACTCCAACCTGGGAGGCGCGGCCTGGAGCGCGCTGAGCTAGGCACAGGACGCCCAGAAGGACCGCTGGCTGCAGGCTACCTGGGTTGTCGCCCAGTGCGCGACTCCGCGATCCAGAGACCGCGGCCGGACTCTGGAGCGGCGCTCCGCACCGAACTAGGTGACCTCAAGAAGAAGTGGTCTGGGGTCCCAGGCGTTGGGGGCGGGCGAAGGGTGGGAATAGCAAGGGGGAGGGCGACGGCAGGGCGCGGCTGGTTGGTTTCTGGGGCGAGAAGCGCTCGAGGGAGGCGGGAGGCTGGAATCGCGCGCCTTCGAGGTCCCAGCGCGGACGCCGCAGCCCATTGTGCGTCCCGCTCCGCGCGCTCTGTTGCAGAGGAGCCCCGGCCCGGACGTGTGGACCCGACTCTCCCCAGGCCGGGCCGCGTCGCCCGCTCTAGTCCAGCCGAGCCGGAGCTTCTCGGACCAATCCCCGGTGATTATGCAAGAGAGCCGACCAATCAGCTCCACCAGCTCATGAATATTTATGACCTTGGCTGAGTCAAAGCTTTGAACCGAGTTTGGGGAGCTCGGCAGCATCATGCTTAGACTTTTCAAAGAGACAAACTCCATTTTCTTATGAATGGAAAGTGAAAACCCCTGTACCGCTTAAATTGGGTTCCTTCCTGTCCTGAGAAACATAGAGACCCCCAAAAGGGAAGCAGAGGAGAGAAAGACCCACACCCAGACCCCGCGAGAAGAGATGACCATGACCACCATGCCAGAAAGTCTCAACAGCCCCGTGTCGGGCAAGGCTGTGTTTATGGAGTTTGGGCCGCCCAACCAGCAAATGTCTCCTTCTCCCATGTCCCACGGGCACTACTCCATGCACTGTTTACACTCGGCGGGCCATTCGCAGCCCGACGGTGCCTACAGCTCGGCCTCGTCCTTCTCCCGACCGCTGGGCTACCCCTACGTCAACTCGGTCAGCAGCCACGCGTCCAGCCCCTACATCAGTTCCGTGCAGTCCTACCCCGGCAGCGCCAGCCTCGCCCAGAGCCGCCTGGAGGACCCAGGTACGTGCGCTTGCCAGGGACAAGGAGAGAAGGGAAGGAGAATAGGAGAGAGGGGGAGAAGGGGAGGGGGAAAGAGAAAAGACAAGAGAGTGTGGGGTAGAGAGAGGTGGGTGGGGGTGGGGAAAGCGCGGAAGTAGTAGAGGTTTCGGATATCAATCTGTGGATCCTTGTCACTGAAAAGAAAAAAATATATATAAGTCAATTCAATTTACAACTGTCCAGCAAAAGATAAATCCGAGCGCGTCTCCTGGCACTGGCTGGGCCTCTGGGCCTCTCGGTGTGCCGAGCACACAATGCCCTGCTGGAAAACAGAAACCCACATGTGCACGTATTAGTCTCGGTAATTATTTATTGCGTGGCGCTATAAACAATGTATGCAATTAAGGGTAATTAAACCTCAACTACCGCCTGCAAAAAATAGCAAACTTTCTCTGCAAAGGCAATAGCAGTGCTCTTGGGAACGACCCAATTCTGTCTGCAGCAGCCAGGGACCTGCGCTCGGACCTTGAGGGACCCTTCGCAGTCTTTCAGGTTCTCTTTCGGACCCTGCCTCTGCCAACCCATCCATAGACATTCGCTCTCGTCCCTCCGCACTAAAGGCAGTACAGCATTAACAAGGGTCTCTGCTTCTGTTGTCCCTCCAGGGGCGGACTCCGAGAAGAGCACCGTGGTGGAAGGCGGCGAAGTGCGTTTTAACGGCAAAGGGAAAAAGATCCGTAAACCCAGGACAATTTATTCCAGTTTGCAGTTGCAGGCTTTGAACCGGAGGTTCCAACAAACTCAGTATCTAGCTCTGCCTGAGAGGGCGGAGCTGGCGGCCTCCTTGGGACTCACACAGACTCAGGTACCTGGCCGCTCTGCCAAACTGGCTTCCGGAGCTGGGCTTGAGCCCCAGGCTTCAAATTTTTTGTTCGTTGGGCCTCTGGTTCTAGGTGTCACTGTCCGCCCCCCACCCCGTTTGTGTGTGTGTGTGTGTGTGTGTGTGTGTGTGTGTGTGTATCCACCTCTGACTTTCAGCGTCTCCCTTTCCTCCCCCAAACTGTTTGCCCTAGCTTGGACCCTGCTGCAGGCTACCTGGTCTTCTGTCCCTGGACTTCTGATCAGGCAGGGAACTGGAGAGATTTCCCCAGACGTTTTGTTTGGAGATTCTGAGGTCACACGTGCCTGAACAACTGGAACAATAGAAGGGGGATTTAATCTTCCTTTGCCTTTAAAGTGTGTAACTAATCACTCGGATCCTGGGCCTAAGCCTGCTTCCTCCACCTCCTTCTTCTTGTGAGGTGGCAGAGGCGGATCCTTCCCTCTGGCCCTTCACTTCCAGATCCTTAAGAAGAAAAAAAGTGAGATTTTGTTTTTTTCCCAGGAATTTCTCTAAGACCCTGGGCAGTTCGTAGACATTCGAACAGGAGCTGGTACCAGTTTCCAAAGTCTGTCTCTAGATTTTGGTTGGAGTTGGGGAAAGCAAATACACCTACGGGGATTTAAAAAAAAGTTGGATTGAGTCTAAACAGTTTAACAAAGACGCTGTAGCTTCTTCCATCAGTCCTTCAAATCATCCAAAGGCAGAAAGTTTGGTGCAAAGGAAAGGTGATCTAGTTTTAATAAATGCCCTCCATTCCTATCAAAGTTTTAAATTTTCTTTATTGTTATTGCATTGTTCTGTCCGAGGTCTTCCATAAACGTCAGCCCGGGTGGCACCAACTCATTTGCAAGCCAAGGCCTGGGTTTCCCCTGTTCTCTCATCCCCGTCTCTGAGAACTGCTCTAAAGACTACCAGCAGCGGCGGAGGAACCTGGGGCTCAATTTTCTGGCCTTTGGCGCTCATGAGGGGTGGGGTGGCAGCGGTGGTCTCTGTCCCTCTATCCTGGAGCTGTCAGCTTTTCCAAAGCAAGTAGGGAGGGTATTGTTTCCATTAGTCCCTTTTCTCCTCCTTAGACCTGGGTAGGCTCAGTGGTCATAGTCCAGTCACGTTGTCGCCCGATCCTGCAGGTCAAGATATGGTTCCAGAACAAACGGTCCAAGTTCAAGAAGCTGATGAAGCAAGGCGGGGCCGCTTTGGAGGGCAGCGCGCTGGCGAATGGCAGGGCCTTGTCTGCCGGCTCCCCACCAGTACCACCCGGCTGGAATCCGAATTCCTCATCTGGGAAGGGCTCTGGCAGCAGCGCGGGCTCTTACGTCCCCAGCTACACATCATGGTATCCCTCAGCTCACCAAGAAGCTATGCAGCAGCCTCAACTGATGTGAGGTTATCAGTTCGCACTCACCCGCTTCCTGCCCGTCTCCCTTGACCCGGCCCCTCCCGCCTCCAGGTTCATCCACCCTTTCGCATGCCCTGGGCAGGGAGGAGAAGGGCCTAGGGGCGGGAGGGGGTCAAAATAAAAGAAAAAGGAACAGTGAAGGCAGAGGGCTTGCTGCCTCCTCAGAGCCCCTTAAGGTCTGCTCAGCGATGTTTCAGCTCTGGGCCCGAACCTGGTTTGGGCTACGGTGACAGCAGAGTGGCCTCAAAGAGCAGGCACAGCCTCTGGAGACAGCCAGTGCAACAAGACAACCCGCTGGACCCGACCAGACTCTCAGCTTTGTGAGACTATCAGGAAAAAAAAAAATACGCAGGAGGGGAAAATATGCTCTTTTTTCGGTTCTGTCCGTCTTTGTCTCCTTTTTGCACTGTCTGTGCGCCGAAGTCAAGGTCCTCGTGTGTCTGCTGTCCTCATTCTACGGCCTCTCCAAAAAGTCACCAGGTCTGAGCCACACCGGTCTGCCGGCAGCCCATCACTGTATCCTGGAACGCCTTTTCCTGAATGGTCTTCTTCCGGGCCCTGCTTGACCATCTGTGTAGCTTGTTTGGGAAATGGGGGAAATCAGAGGGAGGGGGGTTAATTTATTGAAAAACAGACTTGGTCTGACACTGAGTAGTGGCCAATTCCAAGTTCTCTGGGACATGGAGTGGGCACTGTCCAAGCATACTATTTACCTTAAACACACCAGAAGAGGGAACAAGTATAGGACAGTGGATTCTAAGGTACACAGTGACTTTTGTACTTGGCTGGAATGGAGAAGGGGAAGCAGAATGATTTGCATTTTACATGCCCCAAATTATTAAAAATAACCACAAAAGAACAAAGTAAGGAAAGATATGCAAAGCCAACAGGATGTTGTCAAAAACGTTTGGACAAGAACACCCGGCCAAGAAGAAAAATCATATTTTGGGCAGCAAGAGAGAGGACCAATGGGCCTTGGAGAGAAAAGAATTTGTCCTGTGAAAGCACCCCAATTCCAGGTCGCTTTAAAGTAAGACACAAGCAGCTTTAAATAATCCCCAGCGGCTCGACCACAGAACACAAGTCATCACCCTGAACGCACAGGCTCTGGTGCAGGATCTAATTGCTGTACATATTATTATTGTTGTTGTTGTTAATTATTATTATTATTGTTCTGTAAACAGGTTGCACAAGCCTAGCCTCTTTCCGTTCTGTTGTGTGTGGCTGTAAACCCGATGCTTTGTGAAATGAGACTCTTGACATTTTACTTGTGAAATTTGGGAAATGTGACCGATTGAAATCAACCGTGTTTTGTGTTCTCTGTCAAAGTTTAGTTTTATATTGAGAATGTTAACTTATTGCTTTGTATCTTGGGGGGAGGGGACTTTGTAAATAAGTTATAAAGTTTCTTTGAGACAGTAAAATTATGGTTTCAAGAAAGAACCATTGCCTCTTGTACTCTTTGAAGGGAAAGGAGGCACGGCCCTCCTCAACTCTGGTACATTAACGGACTACTTACTAATTAACATACTGTTTACTAGGGAGAGATTGGGGACCTCTAATATCCCAGTAAGATATCGTACTAAGGTCTGTGGGGTGCCCCCAAAGGCCTGTTCCTCTTACTTCTCCCGCTCAGCACGGCCTGGGATCCTTGCCTAGGTTGGAGAGCCTATGGAGAGCGAGCCTATACAGGTTAGGGCATTTGACTCAGGAGCAGGTGTTTTAGGGCAGAATTCCACCTCAGGTGCTCAGGAACCGAAAAAGACAGAGAAAAGCAGAACGGCAGGCTTGGGAGACTGGAGCGCTCTTCTGGTGCCTGTCATTTCTCAAGAACACTGGAAACAGAGATACCCTGCTTTGCCCCAGCCTCCACCCGGATCTGACCTGCCAGATTTCGCTTGACCGCAGGCACAGGCTAGCTCATTGGCAGGGACAGGAAGCTCATGTCTTCCAAGCCACAGCCCCAATCAATCACTGAGGTCCTTGGGGACAGGGCATAGTCCCAGGGAGCCACTTGAGCTTTCCACTGCACAGAGAGAGAGAGAGAGAGAGAGAGAGAGAGAGAGAGAGAGAGAGAGA
>JADRCH010000029.1:5534119-5535427 GCA_019843965.1 Rhynchomys soricoides | reverse complement strand
AGAGAGAGAGAGAGAGAGAGAGAGAGAGAGAGAGAGAGAGAGAGAGAGAGAGAGATTGATTCTTGCTCAATGCCTAGAGAGTTCTCTTTACATACTCACGAACTAGATAGAAATGTCAAAGCACAGGGGGATTCAGTGAATTTTGAAACTAAGAGCTGACCATGGTCGCTCAACATCGCTCCCACCCCAGCCCCGAGTTTCAGATGCCAGTCCATTTTGAGAACACTTCCCTCTGGTACAGCACCGGGATTAAGTTTGCGTCAAAAGAGCAATGACTCTAAGAGGGTTGAACCAGGCTGAATCCCTCGCACGTCCGATGGTCTCAGCCCCAGCCTAGTCCCAGAACCCAAACCCAGATCAGAGGCTACTGAAAACCCTGGCCCCGACGGCCGGTTTTGTGCGATTCCTGCTTCCCTGGCACCGTCCTGCTGCCCGAGGGGCTGCGCCTTTGGGGGGCCCTTTCCGGCGCGCTGTGGGGAGCAGAGCCTGGAAGGCAGTGATCTGTGTTGTGACAAGCACCCATTTTTCAATTGGTGGTGGTGAAAGATCAGATGCGGAGCTCTTCCGACGCCCTTTGGGAAGGGGAGGAGGAAGTGGCGGGCTAGAGGGGGAATCGTATAATGGGAGAAGACCTGGAGGTAGGGCTGGATGAAGCTGGGGTCTTTGATGCCTGTTCCGGGACTGAAATTGGGACTTTTCCTCTGCCTGCTGCATCAGAATCAAGTGATGCTCAGTGGCAAGATCCGGATACTGGATAGACCCGGATTGAAACGGAAGAAAACCACTTCTCAGGCTAGGCCCAGGAGTATTTGCTGAAGTCTGAATCCAGCCAGGCCTGGATTTAGTTTCCTCGGAGATATGTGACTTCTCTAGCAAGAAGACTTTTCTCACTCATCTGACTCAGTCCACCAGAGTCTCCAACCGCTCCAACCACAAGCAAAATCTGTTTGGTCAAGCCGATTTTAATACTCTGAGGCATTAGCTTATACTAATTTAATAATCTCTTGCTAACAGTTCAAATAGAGAAATTATTAGTTTTAGCTCAAGGAAGGCGGTCTTTAGTTAGGCTCTATTATAATTATAAGCGGTTGTACTTTTTAAAAATGTTAATCTCAATATAGGCCTAATTAATACTGCCTTGTTACTGACAAGTAGTTCATCAAATATCTGATTCAAAGATTTTCATAATGAGTATATTAATTAAACTATGAATAATCTAAAGGTGGTTATATTTAAACAATACCTCATTATAATGATTAAATACTGATTTCGAATATTATGTCTTAACAATTGTCACATAGAAAACAC